>JAOQMP010000210.1:10218017-10229551 GCA_027563575.1 Erythroxylum pedicellare
AATCTATTCGGAAGTATGTGATTTGGGTATTTTGTTGAGGTTTGACACTGGTGTGGAATTCCTCCCTTGTGGGATGCATATCCAGATATCACATAGGACGTCGGGCACGTGATTCGCAGGGGTAGGGGTTCCAACAGATTCCTTATAAGTACAACACCAAAACCACTTGCAGATGACAAGCAATTGGAAACCTGGCTGATTGATAATAACCAAGTTAAGAGTTGGCTTATTGATTCTATGAGTCCACTCTTGATGCAACGATTCATCTGTCTTCAAACAGTCAAAGAAATATGGGAAGCTATTACAAAGACGTTTTATGACGGCTTAAATGAAACACAACTTTTTAAATTGAATTAGAGATCGTTTACCACTCACCAAAATGGTAAACTATTATCTTTTTATTACAATGAACTTATTGGCATATTTCAGGAAATTGATGCTCGTGTCCAAACACAAGAAGATAATGTTGTTGTAATCATAACGCTGCATAAGTATATAACCTGAATTCGAGTACATATGTTTCTGGCTGGCCTTAACCGAAAATTCAATCAAGGTTGAAGTGAAACTTTGAGAAAAGATCCACTGCTTGATCTTGAGTCATGTTATGCATAAGTTTGCAAAGATCACAATCAAAGGCAAACTATGGAGGAACCTAAGGTTTAGCCAGATGGTATGGTTCACTTGACTGCCCACATACGCCCTACAAATTCCCAACAAATAACTAAAGGAAAAAATCTGGCACTACAGGAAATAACTATAATTGCACTCATTATGGTGAGGAGGGACATTCCAAACAACGTTGCTATGAAATTATTGGCTATTTAGAATGGTGGGATCTTCCAAAGAAACTCCAAAAGAAAATTGGACAAGCTGCTGTTACTATCACAACAGATGAGGAAATGATTGCATCTACGTCAAATATAGTTGTAGCATATGTTATCAAGGCTAATAATCTAGGTCAGTCCAACACTTATCTTGCTATGAATGATGCATGGATTATTGATACAGGTGCTATTGACCATATGAAAAGTGATTCTACCCATCTTTCATCTATTTGTTCTTCAGCTCAACCTCACTTACTCACTGCTAATAGAGGAGTTGCACCTATTATTGGCAGAGGATCAGTACATGTGTCAAATTCCATTAATCTTGATACTGTGCTTGTAGTTCCTTCTCTTTCTTCCAATCTTTTATTTGTTAGCAAAATTACAAAGCTTTGAATTATATTGCAATTTTTTGGCTAATAAATGTGTTTTTCAGGATATTGCAACACAATAGACTCTTAACTATGGTATTAGACATGGAAACTTGTACTATCTTGACTTGGCCACTTCAAACAATCAAATACATGGTCAAACAAATAACACTGGCGGGAGTTAAGGAAATAAGGATATGGTGTGGTTATGGCATCGTTGCCTTAGTCATCTATCATTTACTTATCTTCGCAAATTAAAACCAAGTTTGTTTTTACATGTAAATTCTAAATTAAATTGTGACATTTGTGAGATGGCTAAGTGCCATAGAATTTCCTATCTACCTAGTTATAATAAGAGTACTACACCTTTTATGACTATCCACTCTGATGTTTGGGGACCTGCTCAAATCCCTACATTATCTGGTGCTCGTTATTTTGAGACATTTATTGATGAGTGTACTCGTATGATTTGGATCTCTTTTTTATGAAACAAGGGCAATGTCCATTCTGTTTTTCATGATCTATATCAAATGGTGACTTCTCAGTATCAATGTCGAATTTAAGTTCTTCAATCTGACAATGGTGGGGAGTATATAAATTCTAACATAGAGATTTTTTGTCAAGAAAATGGTATTTGACGCCAAACTTTATGTACTGGTACACTGCAACAAAATGGTTTGGCAGAACGAAAGAATCGCCAAATTTTTTAGGTTGTTCAAGCTTCCTTATTTGGAATGAAAGTGCCTCGAAAGTATTTAGGCAAAGTTGTTCACTCTGCTACATATCTTATTAATCGGACGCCATCGTGAGTCATTGATTTCAAAACACCACATTAAAAACTCTATGAACTTGTCTCCACACCAATTAGTCCGAATCTTGAACCACATGTGTCTGGTTGTACTGCATATGTACACCGAGTTATAGGCAAACTAGATCCACGAACTGTCCGTTGCATATTTGTTAGATATGTAGATTTCAAAAAAGATTATCAGTGCTATGATCCTAATGAAAACAAAATGTATATGACCCGAGATGTTACATTCCATAAAGATATTCCTTTTTTTGGTGTTCATGAGTGCTCTCTTCAAGGGGAGACAACACTTAATTTAGGTGAAGACAACACTAATGAATTTTTCCAAGAACAAGCAAAAATTGATATACAACTAGATGTTGAACTTTCAAATATCGATCTGACTTTGTACATCCTGAGAATGTTGATGGAACTCATGAGAATCAAGATAGTACAATTTCCCAAGTCACACCAACGGTTATAGAAATTTCGAATGTGTCTCCTCAGGTAACATCATTACTGTCATCTCCTTTAATACATTATTCAACTTCTCTTAAAGTTGAACCAAGATATCCAATTAGGATAAACAGAGGAATTCCAAAAATTCAATATGATCCTGATTTTAAAGCTAAGACTAAATACCCCATTAACAATTATACATCCTCTCATCGTTTGTCAAAGTCTCATGCACTTATTATAAATCAATTATCTCCTATTTCTATTCCAAGTAATGTGCAGGAAGCATTGATTGATTCAAAATGGAATAAAGCTATGAAAGATGAAATGGAAGCCTTACAGAAGAATCACATATGGGAACTTGTATCGTTGCCCTTAGGGAAGAAAACAGTAGGGTGCAGGTGGATTTTTATAGTCAAACTTAATCCAAATGGAACCATAGATCGCTACAAGGCAAGACTTGTTGCTAAAAGGTACACACAGAAGTATGGAATTGATTATGGGAATACATTTTCTCCTGTAGCAAAAATAAATACCATACCAGTTCTTATTTCTATAACAACAAATCAAGATTGAACGTTGTGACAATTTGATGTTAAAATTCTTAATGGAACTTTGGAAGAAAAAGTATACATGGATCCTCCTCCCAGCACAAACTGTGATGGCAACGTATGTAAACTAAAAAGGGCCTTATACGGATTGAAGCAATCCCCTCGAGCATAGTTTAGAAGGCTCTCAACTTTCATAAAGAAGATTGGGTACAAACAAAGTGATGTTGGTCATACTCTCTTCGTCAAATAAGAGTTAAAAAAGGTGACTGCTCTTATTGTGTATGTTGACGATATGGTTATTACAGGAAATGACTCAAATGAGATAGCTACCCTCCAAGAAAACCTTGCGATTGAGTTTGAACTTAAAGATCTTGGACACTTGAAATATTTCTTAGGTATTGAAGTTACAAGATCGAGTAACAAAATATCTCTTTGCCAAAGAAAGTATGTACTAGATTTACTAACAGAAATTGGGATGCTTAACTATAAACCCATTGAAACTCCCATTGAGATGAATCACAAGTTAGCCATTCAACAAGACCATATTCCAACTAACAAGGAGAGGTATCAAAGATTAGTTGGGAGGCTAATATACTTATCGCATACATGTCCTGACATTGCATATGCAGTAAGTATTGTAAGCCAATTCATGCATGCACCAAGTACAGATCATATGGAGGTTGTTTATCATATCTTGCGATACCTAAAATCTTCTCCACGAAAAAGGATTATTTTTTTCTAAAAATGGAGATCAAGAAATCAAGGGATATACAGATGCGGATTTTGCTGGAAGTCAAACTGATTAAAAGTCTACATCAGGGTATTTTATGTTTATTGGAAGTAACTTGGTTATGTGGTGAAGTAAAAAGAAAAAGGTTATAGCAAGATCAAGTGTAGAGGCATAATTTCATAGAATGGCATAAGGTATCTGTGAATTGCTATAGATAAAACGTATTTTACATGATATTGGTATATGTCTGCCAAAACCTATGAAGTTATTATGTGATAAAAAGGCAACCATAGCAATTGCAAATAATCATGTTTAACATGAAAGAACCAAACATATGAAAGTTGATCGGCAATTCATCAAAGACCATCTTGACAAAGGTATAATTAGTCTTCCGTTTTTCATAACAAAAGATCAACTAGCAGATGTTCTAATAAAGGCAATATTCGGAAAAGATTTTCAAAGCTCACTTAACAAATTGGGAATGACTGACATATATTCACCAACTGGAGGAGGAGTGTTTGCGTAAGCAATCTAAGGGAGGAAAATCTGTTGTCAACTTTGACAGATTGTGTAAATGATTTGTTTACTTATTTGTAATTAATTGTCTTGTATTTAGGCTATAAAATAGGATCTTGTTGTATAACAATTAGTATAAATATGTAGGTTGTAATCTCTTGAAAAAAAATAGAATTATTCTCTATTACCTTTTCTTCACAACGTTGGAACAACGTCAAAAGTTTACAATATGTGCAAATAAATTAGTTATTGAGAACAAAAAGATAATAATAATAATAATAGAAAGATTAATTAAAGAGTACCATGCTCCTGAGATAGCATAATACTCTCAGAAGAGTTTTATATATCATTCATCATTAAATATGCATAAGAAAAGTTTTATGTATAAAATTGTAAGTACATGAATACTGAAGAAATTATATATAAATAATTTGTTCAAATACTTTGCATAATATGCAATTAATCGTAATTTAATAACATTATAATTTAGTTGACTAACAAATAGTTTTATAGAAATCAAACGAAATCTCCTGACATATGGATGTTTTAGAGCTACAGCGACTGCCCATAGCATCACTTTCAGTTTCTATTGGCTGCATAGTTAATAAGCATGACAGGGGGGGAATGCAAGCAAGAATCATTGGGACAGGTGTTGGAGTTGACAATGGCAGACCAAGCAAAAGGATTGTGTTCGTGTAATATTGCTTCCTTAACGAAAGACTAGCGACCTGTTTGGTTCAAGGAATAGAATAGATAGGGAATAGAATAGTTATTCCTAGGAATAGAAAAGATAAGAAATAGAACATAATGAGTATTACTTTGTTTGATTTAGGGAATGGAATACATAAAGAATTTCTATTCCAATATTTAGTTTGAAAATATAAATTTGGAATGATAAAGGAATAAGTAACAAAAAGATTAAAATGTCGTTATCATCATAATCATACTGTTATAAATTTTCTAGTTATTATTATTCTTATTATTATTAATATTATTAATTTAATATATGAAATTATTTATCTTATTATTATTATTGTTATTGTTATTGTTGTTGTTAGTTATTGTGAGAAGGATAAAGTTGTCTTTTATTGGAATAGTTATTCTTGAAAAAGTTAAAAGTAGAGATGAGTTTTGTATATTCTCCAAAACTTAAGAATAGATTTTCCTAATACATAGCTGTTCTGAGTTTGATTTCTCGCCAAACATAAAATTAGTAATTTGTTAAAAATAACTATAGAATAGAATAGTTATCCCTTTAAATCAAACAGGCCATAGGTCTCTAGCAGATACGGCTATTAAAGCCAGCACAACTTCCCTGGGGGCCAGCCCATTGCTCATCAAGTATCAATTAGCCATTTCTTGTATACAGAAAATAAGAAAGGGGAAGGCCTGAAAGGTGGAAAAGATCGGTGGATGCCGACGTTGCACAGTCGATATGATTCGACTGGATGTCGTAAGATTGATTATTAATAAAAAGACAAAACAACCACAGCCACAACCACAACCACAGCACGACGCTTCTTATCGTCTACTGTTAGATTTAGATAATCACAAGTTTCCTACTGATACCGTGCGCATGTGAAGTGAGTCGGAGTGATTCCTCGTGCGGTCGTACCACTACCACCAGAGTTGGAAACTTGTACTTGATTGCCTTGTTGTATACCATGTGCAAAGGTGTGATTGAATTATAAATCAAAATTTGACAGCTAGGTGCTATTATTCCTCGTCTAAATCACCAGTAAATAAATCCTATGAATCTGCTCCTAAGCTTGCAGACCAGTCGAAAAGCTTTTAAGATTGAACAGATGCCTTTCCACTCCATTTGCGCATATCATATCCCAAGCAAGAAACGTTAGAAAATAAGCCCTCCGCAGGCGACAGGATGAAAGATAAACCTTCAAGTGCACTTTCGTAATTGATGATTAGTATAAACCTTTCTTGTATGTTTATTTCTTTAAAAAATATTTCTATTACATTAGAAATTATACTATGTCATAATATTTACGTAACAAAACATTAAACTCGTCAAGGTAATGTTTTAAAAATATTAAAATTCAATTTAGACACTTTAAAATAGTAAGGTTTAAATTATATTAAGGTTTAAAATATATTTTTAAAATTCAAATCTAAGTAGCCGATCCTTTTAAGAAAAATAAAATTGCAAACTTGCAGAAGAACTTCTCCATTCCCATTGACACAATTTGTAGTAGAAAATACTATTGGTATTACAACATTCACCAAGTACTGATACTACCAATACAGAAGGATAGATCATTACAAAATAATACGATAACCTTGAGAAGGGCAATGTTCACTGACAGGATATTTTAACCGATACACCTCCAATGCTTTTTTCATGCAGATGGGCTTCCACTATCACACTTCCCCAGAACTTACAAGCAATTGTATATAGTAGTTTTCAGTTTCTATTTGATTAAGGTAGGTTTATTTCAATACTTACGAGGCCTCCCTATGAAACATGCCAACAAACTTTACATCCCAAAAGCACCTGCAAGATTTGAACATTTTCTTATTCCTGTCATATCCTTACGGGTTCAGGTCATGTTGCAGGAAGAATTGTGCCATATACGCTACTTATTTCTTATACAATCTATCTTAAAGTAACCCAGATCCTACTCGAAACAAAATATTCAAAACTCAAAAACTTGAGTCCCTATGCCCCCAAAGGGTTGGATTACTAAAACCCATCCGGGACCCTGCACAATACTCTCAAAATTCTTAGTTCATTTGAGCTCGTCATCTTAGGCACATTAATATGTCAATGGAGCTGAAGTTTATTGGTGATCCTAACATGATCGTTATAAGTATAATCCCCCTCCATTGACTTGGGACGGTGTACAAGCCCTTTTGAATAAAAGGAAATAGACATGAATTCTAACATTTGTTTTGAAATACAAGTTATACTCTTAACATTTTGAAACATATAAAAAATATTAACTTTTTAAAATTATCTAATTTAAACTCTTAATTGATGAGAGTATTAATGAATTACTGGATTCGTTAATTAACTAATATATTAATACTGGTGTGACATTTTTTAATTTTTGTATTTTAGAACCTACATTATGTATTATGCCACGTTAATAACTCCATGGAGTAATAATAATTCAGGAAGAAAATTTTATGGATTTCCCAATTATTTAGTAAGTTTTCGAATTAAAGAATCTTATATTTAATGTTAAAATTATGAGCTAATTTGTTCATAGGTTGGAAGATGTATTTTTTCAAGTGAATTGACTGAGAAGGTTATTAAAGTTTTTCATAAATGAAAGAAAAAATTATGAATATTATAATAGTTATTATTTTTAAATATGACTTCAAGTTGTTAATATTAATTTGTTAATTTATTAATACTTATGCTTTACTAAGGCCCTGTTTAGCAATCAGTTGATTGCATTAACTGTTAACTGATAGCCGATTTGACCAGCGGATTGTATTAGCTGATTGTTAAAGATATTTGATAAAATTAACTGTTTATTATTAGCCATTTATGTATAAAATAAAATATGAGGACATAACTTAAAAAATATTATAAAAAAAACCAGTTTACCTTGTCCCTTCAAAATTAATTTTTAACCCGTCCCATTAGTCTAAGTATGTTCAATCATATCCAAGAGGTCGTGTATTGGGATTGAATACATCAAAATAAAAGTTATTAATTGATGTATTAATTCACATATAATTATTTTTAATACAATTATGATAATTTTTAAATATGTAAAGATAATTAATTTTTATTGATTAATAAATATATGTTTTTCTTTTATTAATAATTAATATGATAATAAAATAAAATATATTAAAATTTTATTAATAATTAATAATCAATATGATATTAAAATAAAATTTTATTCAATTTTTATTTATTACATAATAATACTAATATATAAGATGATCAGTTACTCATATTTTATTTATAATAAATATTTTATAACTAATTGTTAATTAATTTTTATTAATAAATAAAATTTATATGTCTACAATTTGTCATACTTAGATATAAATATATTTTTAACTATATTAATTTACATATAACACTAGCAAAAAAAGTTGTAAAAAAGTTTTTTTTACCTTTACCTTGTAACTTTCTCTATCTTTATTACATAGAAAAGGGTATAATTGGTTTTAATGGTTAAATATTTAGCTATTTCACAATAGCGTTCTCATTTTTAGTTGTTTGTCTTCAAACAACTATTATATCAGCTACTCTCCAAATAGATGCAAGAAGAGTTAAACAGTTAAAGCATACCAATCAGCTAAAAAACATGACAGATTGATAATTAACCAAACAAGTCCTAAATATAATGCACACGGTGAAATCAAATTCATTTATATAGCTTGCAAATAATATCTGGCGTACGAGACCTATAATATAATATACCAAAAGAAAATGACTTCATTTGGCATATGACACCTGTAATATATCAAAGTAATGGTAGAGCTAAGAAATTTCATTGGCTATATTATCACATAAATAGACATTATTGAGCCAAATTGTATGTGGCTTTATTTTGAACCTCTCTTCGCAAAAAAAGCTTTATACCTCCCATTGTAATAATGTTTCTAGTCATTGGAAAGTATTACATTAATATTGAATAATACAAAGTATATATAAAGTAAAAACAAAGTTCCAAATGTACAAAAAATCATATTAATATAAAATAATACCCAACAATATATATTATACGTATTCTAAGAAAATGATGAATTCTCATTGTCAAAGCATATTTTATAAACAGGGCACAAGTCCATATTAGAAGTTAAATGTTGAAAACAGTATGTAAGATGATGAACTGAAAATAAATTCAAAATATTAGAGTAAATAGGACAACATGTAAGTTAGTTATCAAACTAGTGTAAATGAATGAAACCCTATATTAAAGGTGATTGTGCAACAAAAATTACTTTGCATTCATAAAATGCAACCATATTGGTTTAATTTCATAGTAAGTTACAAAAATGTGGGAGACCTTTATTCCACATCGTTTCAAATAACTTTAAATGATGATTTAAGGATGTGTAAGTGAAGTCTATAATAGAAATGGCACCTTGTAATGAAATAACCATAAATATAAAATTCAACTAGTATAAAATACAACATACAATGAAAAAAAAGTCAAACGTATTCAATATATAAGACTTTTTACTTTGCAAAATATAAAAGGATCATAATGTACACAACCTTCCCTTTTAACTTATTGTCACACTTGCTCCAAGGCACTAACATACGATGAAATAACCAATAACATTTGAACTATGCAGTGATTTGGGGGGAGCACTTGCCTCTATATAAGTGTATACTGAAATATATAATGCATCAACAATTCTTATAAGCTTTTGTAGATTATACAATATTTCAAAGAAGAAGGGTTGTCACAAATTAACTAAAAAACTCATTTCTCTAGACCTTGGCATAACTCTACATTTTATGAGGAATCAAACACAACTTCTACTTGTAAGTAAATACATTTGAAAGTAGAGTTATACAAGCCATTTGGATTGTAAGTTCTTCTCCCGATTCTGTTTCAAATTAAAATTACTACCTAAATAACTCAACCAATATTATCGAAAGCAATTTATTATAAAAGGTTATATTACGAATGTGACATACTTGAGGAATTGAAGGATAACACAAGTTTGGTTCCATGAACCATATCAAATTTGGAGAAAAAGACACAAGGAAAATAAATAAGGGAAGATTAAGAAAATATTTAACAAAGTAAACAATGCACCACAGCATACTCACCTAACGGAGGATTAGGTCCCCCCACAACACAATCCCCGTGTATGGTTACTGTCCCCGTATATGGGGACAGAGGACAAAACAAAATAATCCTGTGATCCATACGTGTTTGGTTGATGTTTCTTAGTTTTTGTCCTCTGTCTCCGGTAGACAGAGACAAACAAATCCTGTCCATTGCAAAATTGAAAGACAAAAGAAATTGTCTCTGTCTCCGTATGAAAAACGCAGCTCTACTGTCCAAGTTACCCCTGATTGCTGACTCTCCCACGCCCATCTCTCCTCTGTCGCGCGCTTGGCACCGCTCTAGGCTTCTCTGTCGCACGGTGGGACTGTCTTCCTGAAGACGTTCACGAGGTTTGTCAATTTTTCAAATGGTTGGTTTCATTCGCTGCAAAATGGACAAGTCCCCGTTAGGTCTACATTTGTGTGAGCACCATAATTTCCTCCACCTTCTCTTGTTCTTTAGCTGTTTGTTGTCTTGAATGGGCAGTGTGGATGTTCTCCTGTAGGTCTTCTTGTTGGGTGTTTGGGAATTTTTTTTCTTATATGAGATTACCGAGAGCTATTTCGGCGTTAATGTATGTTGAAAATGTTGCTGGGATTTTTCATGTTGATATCTGATTTCCTTTCAAAATATGTAACTTTTGTCTTCGTTTGTATTTAGGTTGCATAAGGCATTTGATTGAATCCGAGAAGCAAATTATATAGCTGCAAAGAATTTGTTCGGTTTCATTTCACAGGTATTCCCTTCTGTTCTGAATTCTATCTGCATTATACTATCATGAATCTATTGTGCTTACTTCCCCAACCACGAATTATGCCTTGTTTGTTTGAAGATGAGGATTGTCATTGACTGTTACTTGTAATGGAGTTGGACTGAGGCCAATTATATATGACATAATGTTCATCTGTATAGTTTTGAGAGGGATTGGTTTGGTTGACTTAGTTGTGAGCAGATGCACAAGTGCAGTGCTAATTTATGTGTAACAACAGTACAAAATTTGGCAACATGACATCTATTCGAATAAGAGGAATACAATGTAAATCCAGAAACTTAACTAATAAACCCAAATAGACAACTTAACAAATTAGTTCATTGGTTTCTATTGAACTTCTCATCCCACTAACAGGAAGTGTATTGAAGTTCTTTCCATTTGATGTGGAACTGAGTTATGACAGTAACGGTTTTATATGATTGCTCAGTCAATTGCTTGCACATAATGTTCAACAAGTCATGAACTTTATTTCTTACTCACACAATATACTAAATCCTAATATTATGCTCACACATATATGAATGTAATGCAACTCTTATAATAGCTTACTTTGACTTCAAATTTAGAGTGGAAATGAATAGCTAGTTCCAAAAGCAACTTCCATGCCTTACAACGTATGTTATGTATAGCAGTAACTTACTTAATGGGTAGATTGCACATGAGCTCAGACAATTCATAGAAGGGAACATTACAATTTGAGGAAGAACATAAACTTGATGAAGATGATGTTGTTGCATCATCTATCGTGTCTGAATA
>JAOQMP010000210.1:10229651-10245921 GCA_027563575.1 Erythroxylum pedicellare
ATTACCCAATTAATTATATAAATAAATCAAATTTATAAAAAAAAATTAAAAAGGATATATTAAAAACTAATTAAATAAAATTATCTTTTTGTATTTTTGATCATTGCACCAGTGTAAAGATTTGATGTCTTCGAGATTTATTGCACCAAGGATGGCCTAATTCCCCCGGTCATTTAAACGAATTCAAGCAAATACGGAACCTTTGGAATGCCGAAGTTACCAAAACACCCGTTTGCTGTTTCCAGAAGTCTCTAGTGATCACAAGCATGCAAGTTTTAACCCTTGACCTGTGTGTCCTGCTCGTTGGAGGGTAGTGAATGTGGCGAGGTCATTTTAGTCACTGGAAATTCAAAATAAACAATCGTTTGGCTCTCTACCCAATACTCATTGGCTCTGGTCGCCCTGAAGTCACTGTCTCTGCATCAACGCCACCCAAGTATATCCAAATCCTGCATTTCTACAGAGGGGAGAGAGAAAAGTTTCATAGAAGAAGAAGAAGAACGGTGTAATCTTAAACGCCCGTATATATTTTGATCGAAAGAAGGTGCAATGGTGCAAATCGTGTAGGTACTATAACGGTTTGATGAAAAAGAAAGTAACTTTACGCTCATCAATGGCGGAATGCGCATGAAAGATGCGCCATTTGTTAAAGATTTTTCAGGCTAAAGCAGCGACAGTGCTTTCAATATAAGTTAGATCTCTCTGCCAACAGAAATTTTCGACACTAAAGACAAAACTAGTCCAAGTCTTTCACTTTGGAAAAAGCACTTCACTTTACTCTTTTGGTCCGAAACCAAGAGAAACCCCATTTGATCTGTTCTTGAAGAGCAAGAGCTAAGAAGATAAGAACCAGAAGAAGAAGAAAATGGGTTGCTGTTACTCGAGAATGGAGAGAGAAGAAATGGTCTCGAGATGTAAGGCTCGAAAGAGGTACGTGAAACAGCTTGTTAAAGCCAGACAAAGCGTCTCTGCTTCGCATGCAATGTACATTCGCTCACTGCGTAGCACTGGCTCAGCTCTCCTTCAGTTCTCCAACACGGAAGCTACTCTGCACCACCACCACCACCAACACAACCACCGTGTGCCACCTCATGGGCCGTCTCGTCAACAATTGCCACCAAACCCACCACCGCCACCCTCAATGAGTCCAAGCTCAGACACTTGGACATCATCCATAACTGCGTCTCCACTTCCGCCGCCACCTCCTCCTCCGCCTCAGGGGTCGAGCTGGGACTTCTGGGATCCCTTCATGCCGCCGTCGACTTCGCGACCAGTGACGGAGGAGGAGTGGGAGGGTTTGACAGCCACCACAGCGTCTGAAGTGGCTGTGACCGCCACGGGGACGGCGAGCATTACGGCGCCGCTGTCCATGGTAAGCGGATTCTCGAAGGAAACTGGTAGTGGGAGTGGAAGTGGAAGTGAACTTGCAATGGTGGTTTCGAGGAATAGTAAAGATTTGGTGGAGATCGTTAAGGAGGTTGATGAATATTTTCTCAAAGCTGCTGATGCCGGTGGTCAACTTTCATTGCTTTTAGAGGTTTCAAGCTCAAACTTTTCTACTCAAAGTAAAGGAGGTATAGTGTTCTTGGGGTTGTAATAATTGGGAAAAATTAAAGGAAATTTAGCATAAACTTCTTAGATTGTTCACATTTCTTATTTGGATTGAGTGTTATTTGTTCTTGCAGGGAAAGTTTATAATTATGGTTGCAATTTGACTAGTCCGTCATTGTGGACATGGGGTTCGTCGAGTCCGAAGCTTAATGGCTTCGGAAAAATGGGAGAAGGAATTATTATAAGTAATGTAGCAGGAGGAAGCATTGCGAACACCAGTCATTGCTCAACAGTGGAGAGGCTATATGCTTGGGAGAAAAAACTATTCCAGGAGGCCAAGGTATAAATCTGCAAATCTCATTGCAGAATTCTCATTTTGATAATTTTTTCCCATGTTATACCATTTGGTTTGATGATGTCACACTTAATCAATAGGTGGTCATGGAGGCGTACGTCTTTCATAAATTTCTCTTTATAATTTGTTTAGTATTTCTTTTCGTTTCATTAAGTGCTTCTGTGGATGGTTAGAGTGCTGAGAGTATAAAGATAGAGCATGAGAAGAAGGAGGCTTTACTGAGGAAGCTAGAGGTAAAGAGGGCTGACTATGTGAAGACTGAGAAGACTAAGAAAGAGGTTGAAAAGTTGGAGTCTCAACTGATGGTTGCTGCACAGGCCATTGATTCTACCTCCGCCGAAATCATCAAATTGAGAGAGACGGAGCTCTATCCTCAGCTCCTTGAACTTGTAAAAGGGTTGGTGTTCTATATCCCTGTCATGTTTTAATTTACCTTAACGCATTGAATGTCTGGTCAAACTAGTTGTCCACAAGTTTTCACGTGACTTCGAAACATAATTTTCCAATTCTGATTTACACGTCAGTCTCTGTTGCATTATAGGACTCTTATCTCTGCTACCCTTTTCGTACTCCAATTTATTAGCCCCATGGAATGGGAAGCTAACTATCTCTGTTACCCTTTTCGTACTCCAACTTTTTAGCCCCATGGAATGGGAAACTAACATTGGCCCACTACATTTACATTACTGTCCTTTCACTTCACTTGTGGCATCGGGCATGGCAGGGCGGCATCTTTGCTTCAGGGTTTTAGACTGATTTGTTTGTGGCTGAGGCCATTAAAAGAGCAATGCCCTCTACTTCTTTTATGCATCTAGCCGTTATATTCAAAGACACAGTTATTTGCTATGTTGACTGTTTATACTGGAAATTATCAGGGGAATTAGTTAACTTAGGATATTGTTGCCCTGCGCAGCTGATAATAATTGTTTTGACTGCCTTTTGACTGGCTTGTTCTAGGTCAGTGATTTGTTTTGTTTCAGAGATATCAGTTGACTCCGAACTGTGATGTGTACAACCTTTAGGAGGCAATGACCTTTATTATAATAAAGTGAAAGTCTGCGGAATATTTATGCTTAAACTTCTATTGACTCATTTTCATCACAAGGGAGACAATCTTGTGATCTCTTGTATTATCCTTCCATTAGTAGGGTCGCCAAAAAAACAGTTGTAAGTGGTTTGTGCAAGAATTAACAGTATAGGTTTGCAATTATATTCCCTTGCAGGCCGCCAATTTTTCATTGCTATTCTATTCTGTTTTGACATATAGCTCAAATTATTTTACGTCTATGTAGGAGGGGACAAGCAACTGCATTAATCCTTTTATCAATCAATATTTGCAGTAGTCAGCAGACATCTAAGTGGCTTCCAACTTAATCTTGACTCTCTTGCTTTGCAGGTTGATGTGTATGTGGAGAAGCATGTATGAAGCTCACCAAGTTCAAACACATATAGTTCAGCAACTCAAATATCTCAATACTATTCCATCAACAGAACCGACATCTGAAATTCACCGGCAATCCACTCTCCAACTTGAGCTTGAAGTCCAGCAATGGCACCAGTCATTTTGCAATCTTGTGAAAGCTCAGCGGGATTACATCCAATCGCTTACTGGATGGCTCCGTCTCAGCCTCTTTTCCATATCCAATAAAGAATCAAAAATTTACTCTTTTTGTGAAGAGTGGCACCATGCAGTGGACCGCATTCCTGACAAAGTGGCATCTGAAGGAATCAAGAGTTTCTTGACTGTAATCCATGCCATAGTGGTCCAACAAGCAGAGGAGCATAAACAGAAGAAGAAATCTGAATCTGCATTTAAGGAGTTTGAGAAGAAGGTAGCTGAGCTTAGGTCACTGGAGAGCAAGTATGGAGCCTACTCAATTCCTGAAACTCCCGGCGGCACAAGAAGCAGAGACCCAGTTGCAGAGAAGCGAGGAAAGGTAGAAATCCTGAGAGCGAAGGCAGAAGAGGAAAAGAGTAAACACGAGAAATCTGTCAGCATAACAAGGGCAATGACATTAAACAATCTGCAGATGGGATTCCCACATGTCTTCCAGGCAATAGTTGGATTTTCAAGTGTCTGTATGCACGCCTTCGAGTCAGTATACAATCAAGCCAAAAGTGCTGAGCAGGAACATGATGTGAAGAGGATATTACCTTGAGAGACCAAGAGATTAGGATAATAATAGATACGAGGTGGTAATTGCTTTCCTGTAAATAGAACAGATAATCACCTACATTGAGGAAGAAAGTTATGGAGATAGCTGCATATTACATGGAAGAGCTATCAGAAGCATTGCATCAGTGGCAGACTTTTCGTTTTTGCGTGGGGGCACCTACCTTTGCTCTGTGGGCATAGGAATAAGAGGTTGTGAAATGTCAAGACTTGGGGAAATTTTTGGTTTTGTACATTATGCTTTATCTGTAGGGTTCTTGCGATACGGAAGTGAAAACAAAATGTTTAATCCAGACAGTTGTTTGCTTTTAAGTGACAAACTCCAGCTTTAATCATAACTGCATTCCTGCAGGCACATTAATGGGAGGAAGCAACAAGAAAAGCATGTCAAATTCAAGACATACTGAATTTTACCCTTGCCTCATCGGTCAAGCTGTCGTGAAATTAATCCTGATCAGATTACGGCTACAGTAAAAATGGTTATTATAAACTTTTGATCTAATTTTTAATTATATAATTTAAAAAATATTAATGACAAATGAAAAAGGTTGAAATGAATCAAATGCAGATTCTTGCATAACTTTTTTTTTTGAACTGTCAATCGTTTTATGTTCAGGTTATGAATCTTGAATTGCACCGGTTGAAAAATGGTACAGAAGTTAATATTTATGTAACGGGTTCATGTAACGGCCAGTGCCATAAGTAATGATAATATTAGCCAATACCGAGAAATTTTAAAATTTTCAAAAGTTTTTCTACAAAAGGAAAGTTTTCCAGGTTTTTTTGCAAAAAGAAAATACAAATTGTTTATGTATATTTCATTATTTTATGAATTGTAAATTTGTAATGGTTGAAATTGTTTGTTGTTAGAAATGAAATTGTTGGTTGGAAATTTGGAAATGAAAATTGTTTATATATTTTTTGTGATGTTTGAAACTTTGAATTGAAATTGTTTAAAATTGTTGGAAGTTATTGGGAATGAAAAATGTTAGAAATGAAAATTGTTTATGTATGCTTTCTAATGGTGGAATTGAAATTGTTGAAAATTTTAGAAATGAAATTGATGGAAATTGTTAGACTTTAAAAATGAAAATTGTTTAAAATCGTTTTTAGAATGCAAACTGTTTATGTATATTTCATTATTTTGTGAATTTTGAATTTATAATGGTTGAAATTGTTGGTTGTTGGAAATAAAATTGATGGTTGTTAGAAGTAAAATTGTTGGAAACTTGGAAATGGAAATTATTTATATATGCTTTGTAATGTTTGAAACTTTGAATTGAAATTGTTCAAAATTGTCGGAAATTATTGGGAACGGAAAATGTTAAAAATGAAAATTGTTTATGTATGTTTTGTAATTGATTGAATTGAAATTGTTGGAAAATGTTAGAAATCAGATTGTTGGAATTTGGAAACAAAAATTGTTTATGTATGTTTTGTGATGTTTCAAATTTTGAATTGAAATTGGAGAAAGTTGGAAACATAAACTACCATTTCTTTCCATTTAATCAACATGTAAAATATGTTGAATTATTTGGTAATATTTATGTGTGAGCTATCATAAATATTTATAATAGATAATATGTAAAAGTAGTGATGTACATCTATCCAAAAGGAACTTTTGTCCTAATTGGAAACATGTTGTAAGCTAAATTCCAACCACTTATACTAAGACTTATTAATGTCCATTAAAAATCGTAGAAGCAACTTACATATTTAAGAACATAGAATGGTGGATATAAGATTATGGTTTGTTAGAAATGAAAAGAAGATTCAAAGCTTTAAATAAGGACAAAAAAATATTTCCAAGGAAGTTATATCCTTCAACTTGATCCTCATGTTATTAATATATCCTTCAATTTGATCCTCATGTTATGAATAGATGTGTATGAACAATTGTATATAACATTCATTATTTGGTGATTATGCAAATCATACCCTTCAATTTGATCCTCATGTTTGAAACTTTGAATTGAAATTGTTCAAAATTGTTGGAAATGGAAAATGTTTATGTATGTTTTGTGATTGTTGGAATGAAATTGTTTATGTATGTTTTATATAATTATGTTTATTGAATAACTGAATTGTTAGTTTTGAACTTATGGTGAATTGTGTTCGATGAAATTGAATTGTGTATAATGTATGAGTTATATTATATAAGATGGACATGTGTATCGTGTAATTAAATTATGTGTTCTTATTTTGATATATGCATTCGTTTATTTTTACAAATAAATGGAAGAAAGTTCAAGTACTCCTGATCAAATCACTTCAGGAAGATACAATGATATAATTTGGGCTCATGCTGTATTGTTTCCTGGTATGAGGAATCATACTATTTGCTTGTTTTGTAACAAACATTTGAAAGGTGGAGGAATAACCCGATTAAAGAAGCATTTAGCTAGGGTTAAAGGAGATGTGAGACCCTGTGAAAAAGTAAGTCATGATGGGAAGTGATAGATAAAAACTTTGTTGAAGAATATTAGCACGAGAAAGATAAAAAGGAAATGTTGAATTTTGAAATTGGTAGTGGAAGTTTATTTACTGGTTTTCGTGATAATTGTGGAAATGTTGAAGGTCATAGTTGTAGTACTAGTGCTAGTGTTCCATCCCAGGCTCAGTAATAAGTAAATGTTACATCTGGACCTAATCTTAGGAAAAGAAGAAGACAAGTAACTAGTTTTTTTGTACCACAAATAACTCCTAAAGCTCAACCTTCAATTCGCAGGACAATGCAATCAAGAGATGCGACTCGCAATATCAATATGGTAGTAGCTAGATGGTGGTATGATATAGGTTCATCATTTAATGCTTTCCATTCTTACTATTATCAGCCTATGATAGATGCAATAGCCTCTTATAGCCCGAGATACAAAGCTCCTTCGATTGATGACTTAAGAGGTAAACTTTTGAATTGCTTAGTTTTTAAAATTAAAAGTTATTTGGTTGAAAGAAGAGTGAATTGGGTTACTTTTGGGTATTCAATCATATGTGATGGTTGGATAAATAGGAGACAAGAGTCTATTATTAATTTTTTGGTTTATTCTCCATATGGCTTAATGTTTTTGAAGTCTATTGACACATCTGGCCTTATTAGAAATACTGATACTTTATTTAAGATATTTGATGAAGATGTGAATGAAGTAGGGTCATAAAATATTGTTCAATTCATTACTGACAGTGATTTCATTTATAAAGCAGCAGGAAGAAGTTTATAGAATATGCATAATTCTTTTTTTGGATTATTTGTGCTACACATTGCATTGACCTAATATTGGAGAATATAATAGATCCAAGGTATTTTTCTAGTATTGATGAGACTATGTAGAAAGCTAAAAAGGTGACCAAGTTCATCTATAATCGTACGTGGGTGTTGAATTTAATGAAAAATGAATTTACCAATGGTAGGAATTTGTGTCGTCCTAGTGTGACAAGATTTGCAACAAATTTCTTATTACTTCAATCTTTTGTTTCGATGAAGAAATAGTTAAGACAAATGTTTATAAGTGATAAGTGGGTTGCATCTCAACATGCTACGTCAAATGCTAGATTGAAGGTTTATAGCAATATACTAGAAGATAGAGAATTTCAGTCTCAATGTCAAAATTTATCCTACTTTGTAAGCCTTTGGTGAGGGTGCTTCGCTTAGCTGATAGTGAAGATAAGTCAATAATGGGTTTTTTTTAATGTCATGACAAGGGCGAAGGAAGCAATCAATGCCAGTCTGAAACATAGGCCTTCCTTGTACACACTGTATCTTGCAATCATCAATGAGAGATAAGAAGGGCAACTTTCTTCTCCGTTGTTTATAACTGGGGCGTTTTTGAATCCTAGTGTGTATTTCAGACCAAATTTTATAAAGAAAGATGAAGTTAGTAGATGAATGCTATTCACTATTACAACAATTGTTGACCATAAAATGATGCAGGATCTCTTAAGCTCACAAATGGAGCTTTATAAGCTGTCTTCTGTGGTCGATTGCTATTCAACAAAGAACAAAACTTTCTCCAAGTATTAGTTGTTTCCTTTTTCTGATTTGTTAGAAATTAATTATCACTTTATTTTGTTTGTAATGTTATTTTTGTTATCTTACGACTTACAGTTTCTTTGTGAGATCAATTCGGAAGTAGTGTTCAAGAATTGCAAACCCTTGCAATTCAGATTTTAAGTCAATGTATGAGTGCAACAGGTTATGAACGGAACTGAAGCACATTCTAATTCATCCATTCTAAGAAAAGGAATAAATTGGAGCATAAGAGAATGAATGACCTGGTATTCATTCATTACAATTTAAAGTTTCAGGAAAGATATGTTATTATCATCATTAATTTTGATATAATTTCTAATAATTGAAATTTATTGTTTACTAGGACTTTTAATAGCACAAGTAGTTTAACAAATCCAATTTCCATTGATAATATCGATCTTTTGGCGGATTGAGTTTCTAAAGAACTGGATTTATTAGATGTGGATGGCTTGGAAGATAATCTTAGAATGGGAAAGCATTGACATGTCATTTAGTGCATTGAATTTGAATGATGATGATAATGAGACTCCTCTCAATGATGTAAATTTTAGACCAAATGATAACTAGGATCAGTGCAGTTATAGCGAGTATCTTCCTGTAGACGATTGAATGAAATTTTAGATTTTTGTTTTTCCTCTTCTTTTAATCTTACTTATATTTGATATGTATTTTAAATTCTATATATGTAATGTAATTATAAATGTTTTTGTTACAGGTTTCACTTTTAGTTGGTTAGTTTCTCATCACGAATTCTTGTTGTAATTGTAATAGTTTGAGAGTTAAAGATATTATTTGTTCTTTTTATTAGATTTTTTTATGTAACTATTATTAATTATATGATGACATTGTAATCCTTTTAATACTTTATATTGTTCTTAATTTTATATTTTTATGATGATGATTATCTTTTTTTCACATTAATTATGGTTATTATTTATATGTGATATATCTGAAAATTATTGTTATTTTATATTAATTGTGGTTATTATTATTAGTATGATTTTTAAAGACAAGGTTGATGTAAACTTATAAAGTATACGATACAACTGTACAATACGATAATTGATTATTTTGTAATTTAAAAAAATTCAAGGACTATTTTATAAATTTAAAAAATTACCTAAAACGATACCCAGTATTGATCGGTATCAGTATAGTACCGTACTAAAATCCAATCTGATACTGGGGTTAGTACGGTATTCGCAACATTGGTTTATGTATCTTGTTTTTAGAGGTATTTAAAAAAACTCTATAAATCTGAAAGGATGCAGTTCCATAAAAATTCTGGTTCAGCCGCTGTTGTTTTGAAATGTATATGTGGTTGCTTGATATAAAGCAATTGTGTCAGTAACTATAAATTTTATAGCACAAACGTAAACAGAAAAATTAAATGCAAAATAAACAAATCAACTCCCAAGATTTGGTAACGTAGTTCGACACACCTTGCCTATGTTTGCGGGTCCTTACCCAACTTAATCACTTTAACCAAAGAACAACAATAATTTTACTCAAGATATTACAGAGCCGACTCACTCTACCCTTGACACTATTCCTCGTCCTTACAACCCGTAAAAGTAATTCACTCCTAATAACACGACCATCTCGTATTATCTTCAACAAAGGATTTTCACAACAATGTTTAATAATAAAGATAAGAATTAAACAACTCAAGTGATTTAAACAATAAAGGTATAAACAAAGACACTTAAGGTAAGAAAATAACTCCCCTAAGAATACAGCTTCGTCAACGAAAGAATGAGAAGTTGTCTACCAAGAAATCTGCTATGAAACTTCGATATTGTTACTGACACATCCTACGCACAACAGCCACGAAAACTCAATAAAATAACAAACATTTCAACACCGAAACGTTAAACCAATGAAGCTGCAAAAACACACAAAAACAACTAAAGATTTTAGCACAAAACCAACAACTTTGACAACCTAAAATATCGCACAACCCAAGGGAAAATGCAACTGTCAGATGATGATGGATCGTGTAATATTTTCCCTCTCATAAAGAAAATACAATAGTGTAATATTTTCCCACTCATAAAGAAAACACATCAGCTTCAAGAAATCATCAATCGAAAATTGAATGTTTCACCACCGAAAGATCCAAACAAAAACAACTGCACACACACACATGATTCATACACACTTTTCCCTAACAATAACAACAGTTCAGCTATCTAAAAATTCAGACACCAACAGAGAAATGCAACTCACATAGGTAACTCCAATCACCACAAAATATGCAACCAAAGATAGCTTGAATTACCAAAATTACAACTGTCAATGATAACCGAAGATCCTCTAAAATTATAGTTACCAAGTCACAATGTACGTATCTTTTTCACCCAAAAATAGAAACAATACAGCCTAAAAATTCACGCAAATAGGCAGAGAATGCAACTGTCCAATGTAAATAATGTGACAAAAAAATCAGTTGCCTTAGATAAAAATTACCGAAATAGGTTGTCAAAAAAAGTCCAAAAATTACCAAAATAAACCTCATGACTAGGATTTTATTTTAAATTAACCTCATCTTCAAAGAATCCAATCATAGAGTAGAATACTTGTCATAGTGAAATTTTACAAATAACCAAAGATGTCCAATTACAAATAATGCTCAAAAGTTATAATATATATCTTAACAATCTCCTCCTTTTTGGCGTTATTTGTCACATATCAAAACTTTCCCTTAAGAAGATAATTGGACATACAAAATTAAGTTCACATAACATATAAGAACTCCCCCTTAATCAAACATCGAGTTCGAGATAACATTCAAGTGCACATATCAACAAGTTTATCAAGTTCACATAAGCAATTGACAAAGATGAAATCTCCCCCCTAATTGAATAGTCACTAATAAAGCAAAAATATCATATGAAAATAAACAATCTTATATCTCACCCTTAGGACAAAACAATGCCAAAATGAAGAATGTCTTTAATGCAATCAATCTCAGCGAAAAAAGAGGCATAATAATTAGCAATAGGGGTAGCGAAAGAATTATAAACACGTAGTACAACAACAGAAGGCTAAGATGATAATTTACCACCGGTTAAAATACTAGCCAATATATTATTATTCATATCAAAGCCATCCATATATGGCTGATTAAATTCATAAACCTCAAAAAAGAATTCAACGAATCATAATCAAACTTAATCAATCTCCCTTATAGTCAAACG
Organism: Erythroxylum pedicellare; assembly: GCA_027563575.1. Taxonomy (NCBI): domain Eukaryota; kingdom Viridiplantae; phylum Streptophyta; class Magnoliopsida; order Malpighiales; family Erythroxylaceae; genus Erythroxylum; species Erythroxylum pedicellare. The sequence continues at coordinate 10,240,958 of JAOQMP010000210.1, forward strand.
TTTCTTTTATCCTCCAATTATACCTCTTATCATCTCATTCCCAGCTATAATATCTATACAGATATCCAACCCTAGTGAAAGCATATTGCTAAAACTCATATAGCCCACGATATAAAGAGAAACCAAGATAAAACTTGAGAAACCCAAATTATAGAAGACTCGAATATTCCTATAGATCTCCAACTAAGCATCAACATTTTCTTAACATAACTTCGTAACTAAAAATGTAAAAGCAAAACCCTCAAATCATCAAGCATAGCCTCATTTTCACACTAAATATACTATTCAACAAGTAAAGAAAAGCCAAACATATATCAATCAATTAAACCTTACAAAACCCATAAAAACTCAAAAATCCTAAATGTTAACTCCCTCGAACCTCTTTTTTTTAATAAACAACATCAATATACTTCAAAAATGTCAAGCACACAATCCTTGTGCCCCAAAAAAAATTCAAACTTGGCCTTATTCCTCATCAAATTATCTTTGTCATCAACTGTTTGATTGGTTTCTTCCTCCAAAGCAACCAATTGGTCTTCTGTCTGAACAGTTTCTTTTCCAGCAGCAACTAACTGTGAATCTGAACAATTTTTTGTTTTGGCTTCATTACGTCTCTGTTCTATTTTTTTAGGTTGATTTTGAAGGTTTTTTTCTATCACCAAGTTTGTTGTTAGACCATCTAAACAAAGGTCCCTCTTCCAATAATCGTGGCCTTTTTTCCATCTCTAAAAGTAACGTGGCCATCCATACAACTTTGCTAATACATCAAGTAGCTTCTTTCATTTTTTCTAACTCAAGTATACTTTGGTAACGTTGGCTGTCGCTGAAAGTTCATTGACGAACGTCTAGATTTTTAGTTTTGAGCCCTCTGAAATATCATTTTTAATAACTTGTAACAATTTGGCCTTATTAATCCATAAAAGTGACAAGTAAGTATAAATTTTTGTTTCCTCGTTAAAGTTTCTCCTTGGATAGATCTGACCTCATCATTTTTCTAATCATTCGACTTAGAACATTCACTTTTATAACCAATGCCTTAAAGGTCTCCTTTAATCTTACCAATTTTTAGAAAATTTTCTAACTTTTTGGTACCTCCATTTAACATTCTTATCCCTTTTTCCATACTGACCAGCTTTAACTTTGTTTCGCCAAGCTTATCTATTGTAGATAACAACTTCGTTTCTAAATCTTGAATGATGGTCTTCATGGTGGAGTTTTCCCTCTTTAGCTTCTTATTCTTCTTGCATGTTTGCACCTATTTAGCATACATTAACTCATAAGCTTTATAAATATCCTATTTTTTGTATTCTAAATCACTGTCATAATTTGAAATAAAATTCTAGACTAATTCATCTGCATTTTTCTAGAATTTCAGAATGATTCATTTAAGTTTTCATCGTCAGTTTCTCTATTGGTTGCTACTAAGGAAGCAAATGAACTTTTGTTATTTAAAGTAACCAATGCAACATTATTACTGACAATTTCTTCTTCGCTGCTGTATTCACTTTTAGATTCTTTTTCACTCAAAGTGTTGGCATAAGGCTTCCCTTTTCTTTTCTTAAGAGTATTAGCACATTACACTTGCACATGTCCAAAACCTTGGTATTCATGACATTGAATCTTCTTTATTTTCCTTTCACCTCTTTATGTCTTTGCTTGCTGTTTGAAATTGTTGTTTGATGAACTCCTAACATTCTGTCTTAACTCAAGTCTATCTTTATTCACCTTCTTTAGCCACTTGCTGGAATTTCTTGTTAGTGACACCATATCATCATTCTCAGTAGATTCATCTCCTAAATCATTCACGACCTTTCCAACCTCGAATTGCAATGTCAGTACTTTGTTCTTCTCACGTTTATCTCTCAACAAATTCATCTCAAAGTTTGTAAAAATCTCAATTACCTTATCCAAAGATAATTTATTAATATTGTGGGCTTCTTCGAAAGCTGCAATTTTCGATATGAATCTTAAAGGTAATGATCTCAAAATTTTCTTGACAAGTTTCATATTTTAATACTTCTTACCAAGTTGATGTGCTTAGTTGGCAATACTATGCAACCTCTCATGGAAGTCTCCAATAGTTTCATTTTCATCCATTTTTAGCTCTTCAAATCTAGTGGCCAACATATGAAGTTTCGAGACCATCATAAATTCTAATCCCTTATGTATTGTTTACAGAGTGTCCCACGTCTCTTTCGCAAATTCACAGGTTGATATCATGGAGCGACCTTCATCAACTGCACTGTAGATGGGGTACATGACTTGAGAATTTCCAAGTGCTCCCTCTTCTTTAGCCCTTGTCCATTCATATTAAAAACTGCTTCTCCCTTTTCATTGGTCATTATCGGATGTGTCCAACCATTTAAAACTGAGTTCTATGCTTTTGTTCCTTGTGCTTGAATGAATACCGTCATTTGTGATTTCTACGTAGGATAATTAGATCCATTTAGCAACGGTGACTTAGTGATTAATGCTCCTTCTCTTGTAGGTATAATTGTGAAACATGGATCTACAACAACTTGACGTACCAAGTTTTGATTTGTTGAACCTCTCTCTGATACCAATTGTAAATCTGAAAGGATATGGTTTTGCAAAAATTTTGGTGCAGTCACAGTTCCTTTGAACTGTATCTCTAGTTGCTTGATATAAAGCAACTGTGTCAGAAACTGTAAATTTTCTAACATAAACGTAAAAAGAAAAATTAAATGCAAAATAAACAAATCAACACCCAAGATTTGGTAACACAGTTTAGTACGCCTTGCTTATATGCACGGGGCCCTCACCCGGCTTATTCACTTTCACCAAAGAACAACAATAGTTTTATTCAAAGCATTACAAAGCCGACTCACTCTACCCTTGACATTGTCCATCATCCTCATAATTAGTGAAAGTAAATCACTCCCAACAGAGGATTTTCACAATAATGTTTGATAATAAAGATAAGAATTAAATAACTCAAGTGATTTAAACAATAGGGACATAAATAAAGACATTTGAGACAAGAAAACAACTCCCCTAACAATATAGCTTAGTCAATAAAAAACGGGAAGTTGTCCACCAAGAAATTTGTTGTGAAGCTTCGATATTGTTATTGAAACATCCCAAGCGTAACTATGAAAACTCAACAAAATAACAAACATTTAATCATCGAAACGTTAAACTAATGGAGTGTCAAAAACACAAGAAAACAACAGGAGATTTTAACATAAAACCAACAACTTGGATAGCTTAGAAAATCACACAACCTAGGGGAAAATGCAGCTGCCGGATGTGGATGGATCGTGTAATATTTTCCCACTCATAAGGAAAATATAGCTGGTTCAAGAAATAATTAATCAAAAATTGAATGTTTCACCCCTAAAACATCCAAACAAAAATAGTTGAACACACACGATTTCTACACACTTTTCCCTAACAACAATAGCAGCTCAATTGTCCAAAAATTCACACACCAACAGAGAAATGCATCTCACATAGATAACTCCAATCACAAAATTTGCTGCCAATGATAACCGAAAATCCCTAAAATTACAACTGCTAAGTCATAATGTACTTGTCATTTTTCACCCAAAAACAATAGCAATACAGCCCTAAAAATTCACACAAATAGGTAGAGAACACAATTGTCCAATGTAGATAATGTGACAAAAAATTCAACTGCCTTAGATAAAAACTACCGAAATAAGTTATCAAGAAGAGTCTAAAAATAACCAAAAATTTGCATCTTATCTTAATCAAGATATGGTGATTTTATTCCAATTAATTCCTATCATGACTAGGATTTTATTCAAAATAAAACTCATCTTCAAATAATCTCACGTAAAGTAGAATACTCATCATAGTGAAATTCCACAAATTACCAAAGATGTCCAATTACAAATAATGCCTAAAATGTCTTAACCTATATCTTAACAAACTTGATATTTGAAAAGAAAATGATAGAATATTACCTACCTTGTACCTTTATCCTATTCATAGAAAAAAAGACAAAGTTTTATTAAAATTAAAATTTTTAGTCAAACTCTAATTATAGTTATAATTTAATTTTAATAAAATCAAATATATCGTACTTAATTTTTAAAGTTTCTTAAATTTCATACCATCTTACTTTAAATTGATTTTTCTTTTTTATCTATTCTTTTATGTATGACCTATTACGTTCCTGCTATATTTACAATGACTATAAATTGTAATTTGAAATCCTAGTTAGAATTAAATCTTTAATTCTGTAATTAAACAAATTATAATCATATATCAAGATTGACATCTAGTAATAAATTATGACCAACTAAATATTAGAAATGTTAAAGTAGTTTGATTTAACATATTCATACATAGTTATGATGTAATTTATTCACTTCCTTATCTAATGTTCTAATTGACATAGAGTATGGATTTAGTGTTTATTTTTTAAATCGAATCATGTTCCCTTTTGCTAATTAGTAATTTATTTATAATTGATATTTGAAAATACCTTTTCAAACTTCAATTCACTTTAGTAAGAGAATTCCCTAAATTACTACTAATCAAGAATAATGGAACATTCTTTTTAATTACTTCATAATGATCAATCTTTTAACGACTTATTCAACTACCTATATATGGTTCATACTAGATCTAAAAACTATTGACTAAGCTACCCAAAATAGAATGGATCATAAGTAAAATCAAAACATAGTAATTCTCACATGAGATACTTAAGTAATCTCAAATGTAAGGATCAATTATACAATTATCATAATGAAAAAAATCCATAGACATATAAGTAATATTTGATTTGGGATCTTCATAAATGAGCCAATTCAGTGAACTTATTCTCTAATAAGTACTCACATATTTGTTTACATATTTTCATACTTTAATTTATGATATCAACTACTTTTTTTCACAAAAAGGGATATAACATGTGCTACTTTTATTGTAATTAATATCATGTCTTGATAAAACTAAACTTAGGAACAATT
>JAOQMP010000210.1:10287542-10304005 GCA_027563575.1 Erythroxylum pedicellare
AGATTACAATATATTACAAAGATATATCAATAGTATTATATCTGTGATAGAGGGGGAAAAAAGAGAGTAAATTTTAATATCCTATATTAAAAATGAAATAAAACAAAGAGCACATTTTTATAATAGAGAACACTAATTTTTAAAAATACAAGAAATTAACAATCTTAGGAGAAAATAGAGTAAATTATATTCCAAGTTATTAACTATTCTAAGTTATTTACCTAAAATCATTTATACTCTCTATGTTATTGTCATCATTATTAGAGATGAATTCTTTTATGAATAACTTAGATTACCATTTAAGTTAAAATTAATATCTACTTAAGCTAGAAATTACATATACCTGTAATTACGAGTGCAACGAAATGTTATAAGTGACATGGAAACAAAAAAAAAAATCAATTTAGATCACATTTACAGGTAATTTTAGTGGTCTTAGTTATTCCAAAATATATTTTTATTATGTTGGATTATTAAGAAAATTATTTACTATTAAAAATAAAAATACATTAAGCAAACTTTTATATAAATTATTACATAGTTAACTATTTGTATTCGGAAGTATTTATATGTTACATAATTAACTATTTTGTATTCGAAAAGCATTTATAACAATTAATTATGTGATAATTTTTATTAAAATAATAAAAGGGCTTAACATAAAGTATATTATTATAAACTTTGTAATATTAAAGTTATTTTTAAAAATAAATCAAATCACATAAACAGATCTTCTTATTTTAGTTCTTTAAATTTCTTTACTACCTCAAACCAGAAATTGTGTCTAAGATTGATGATTCTCTTCTTATAACTAAAACCCCACTTCTTTCAACGTTTTCCTTATAGCTACGTTAACCAAATTGAAACTCAAAACACAAAAAACATGAACAAACAAAAGCTTTGCGAGAAAAAAAGAATAATTAAAATTGCTCAAATTATTATTTTTTCAATTTTAACCTGATGTTAATCTTAATGTTATCTTCGTTGATATGACATTGATATGTATTAATGGATCCTCATTAGTCAGACACATCAGCATAATTAACAGAAGTTAGTCTAATTAGTAAAATGAAGTCGTTTCATGATAAAACTAAAACGATGTCATTTCAACAAAATTGAGATAATCACACGCTGTCGTCGTTCTCAATCTGTAACCTAAATTCCTAACTTTTATCTCACTCAGCCCATTGTCTCGTCCATGTGCTTCAGTAATGTCTTTTGTCTAAACAATTATTTTTTTTCGTAGATGAGAGCATTCAGAAAAATAGCTAATTGGACCAAATCATGGACTTCATTCCAAGAATGAAAAATATGCGTTTAAAGGATTTTGCTGCTAGCGGAACTCAAGTGAAAAGTAATGATAAAGTCAGGTTTCGGTTGCAGTAAAGATAACTAAGAAATCACAAGAAGCTCCAATACTCATTTTGCACACTTTTGATGCTTCAGAACTTGAACTTTTGGATCCAATATCCTCTATATTTCGTACTGTCTATTTCATTGGCCCTCTACAACTACATCTCAATCAAAGCCAACAAAGCGGTCTGAGATCAATTGGATGTAATCTATGGAAAGAAGAACCCGAATGTCTTCAGTTGCTTGATTCCAAGGAATCTTACTGGCTTTATGTAAATTTTGACAGCATAACAGTGTTGACAACCAAACAACTAATCGAATTTGGGATGGGACTAACCAAAAGCAACCACCCATTTCTGTGGATAATAAGGCATGATATGGTAGTTGGTGGTTCTGCAATATTACCTCTAGAGTTCAGCGAAGAAACAAGAGAGAGGGGATTCATAGTTAGTTGGTGTCCACAAGAGTGATGTCGTGCATGAGTGAGAGAAAAGTTAGGAAATTTAGGTTATAGATTGAGAACAACGATAAGATATGATTGTCTCTGCTTTGTTGAAACGATGTCGTCTCAGTTTTATCATAAAACGATGTCGTTTCACTAATTAAACTAATTTCTGTTAATTACGCTAATGTGTTTGATTAATGAAAGTCCATTAACACATGACAGTGTCACGTCAGCGAAGATAATAGTGAGACTAACGTCGGACTATAATTGAAAAAATTGATAATTTTAACATTTTATTGTTACGTTTTAAAATTCAGGCTATAATTAACCAAAGATAAAAAAAATTAACCAAAAAAAATATAGCCAAATGAAAGAAATTTATGAATACATAACATAAAAAAGTTAACATTAACTTAATGTTAAATTTAGAAGCTGAAAAGTTAATTTCCTCGCTTAATAACACTATCGCCACCCACCCAAGAAAAAGAAACAATACCCTTCCACTTTTCCGTGACACAGCCATTAATTAGACTTTTATGAGTGGAAAATTATAAGAAAGGTAGCCTTCAAAGATGAGATGTTACTTTACGAAGGTAGCTCTGAGCAGGTGACTTTCTTGGCCTTGCGCCGAGAAAATTATGGGTGTTTTCTTGAGTGGTTATTGATCATAGAACTGAATTTGACGCTAATGAATTTCACGTACATATAATATAACCATTCTGCACCACTTATAATAAATATTACTGAATTATATCACCATTCTAACCACTTACAATAAGAACACTAGTTTTCCATATCTGAATCAATGCAGCTTCTAGATAGCAAATGGAATGCCATAGCTGACAGCACTTTGCTTTTATGCATGTTTCTGTTGAAGATCACTATTCACTGGTATGTATCATTTGTATCTATTTGTCGATGATTGATTGTTGTTTCGCTTTCTCATTGTGTTCATTAGTTATTACTAATTTGTAAACTCTATTTTGTTTTGAGCCAAAGAACTTTTGTGATTATTGGTAAGAACTTTTGCCTTCAAAACTCACTCACCACTTCCACTTCTTATGGTGAAGCAAATCGAATTAATCAAAGCTTGTGTGAGTAGAAGCGTTATGCAAGCACTCAATTTAAGTGGTGTCACACTCGATTTAATTTATAGTATAAACGGGGCATACACATTTCAAACAAGAAAAATCATACCTCAAATCTCCATTGATATTCTTGCGTTAAGTTCATCGCCACCTTAATATTTAGAATTGATACAAGGGCTTTAATGCTTGCGGATCTGTTTCAATCACGGCGTTGTCTGGAGCAGCAGAGTCGTACAAGAGCTTTCCATTTTAGGTCAAGTATTCGGAATAAATGAGCTTTGAAATGCAGGAGGCGTGTTGGCACATTAAAGTCTGTTCAGTGCGTGGGAAGCGAAATGGAAGAGCCCAAATGGTCTATGAACTTTTACTGCCCACAAGTAAATATTTCAAGAAAATGATTCATAAAATTCTGAAACAATATAATATAATCTCCAAAGTATAAAAAATTTACGGTGAGAAACCAAAATCTTACTTTGACCTTACCCCTTAACTGCATTCCTTTTAATTATAAGCTGAAAGTATAAGTTTAAAAAATAAATTAACTAATATAAATATAATTCATAGTAAGACATCGGAACTACCCCTTATGCCTGATCATATTTCAAGTTCCCAAGCCAAGCTCGGATCTTAATATTAATTTTCTTTAACTCAGCCCAACTCAGACTCAATATCATCCCTTTGAAAAGTAACTGCCTGCCTCTTTAACGACTACACAAGCTAAGTAATTGCCGAGTAGGATGTTCCTCAACATTAATATATAAATACGTATAAAGTGAAGTTTTCATTTGACAAATCATGGTGAAATAATATAGTTATCGTCTGTTGTTGTTCCATTGAAAGAAAATCAGTGGCAACCACAGAGACAGAGGTCAGGCGGCAAATGTGACTTTTATCAGTAAGAACGATGTTCATCTAAATGCACTGCATGGGATCGAGTTGTAAACACAATGCATGCCTAAATTGGCAATTTGGCGGTCAAAGCAAGGTTTATCTAACCATAATTCTTTCACTATAATCTTACTGACGACACAGAAGTCTTCAGGTCGCGAGCAAGTGATAGCTTCAAAACAATGTTACGTATTGCAGTTTGGCATGACAAACCAATTCTTAATATGGAAAGCTTTGGTCAAATGCTTCATGTTATATTGTAAACAGTTAAATCATACAACTCAGCTCCAGATGGTCAGCCATGACATCATTTATCAAAGCCTAAACAGAAAAACACAGTACTTGGCAAGCCGTGCTAACAATCAATTTCCTTAACCATCAATATGAGTTGGTAAAGTGTGATAATGACCCAAATCAGCTTCTGTGCTGTATTAACATTGCTTTGCGCCGCCATGCACCAAGCTTCTTCGACCACCAGTAACACAGGCAAAATATACTTTAAACTCCCCAAGAGTCTTACGCTTTGAACCAGTAATACAAAAACATACTTGCCATTCAGTCTATCACACTTTGACGGGTTCATATTTTTCACCAATGGAACCGCCTTTCTGTTTCTGGAACTGAATGTAACGCTTAGTGCTAGCTAAGAACGCATCAGTAGCTGAATCTGGAGTACTAGACTCACTTTGCATCTCGGTCATAATCAATTCAATTAGGCTTTGAATTGCAGCTACCGTGATATGAGTGTTACCCTTCTCAAAGAAATAAAGGTACCTTCAATGAAATAAAAAGTTAAGTTTCCGTCTTAAAAAGTTTTAAAACAAGCAATTAGCATCAAAGAGCAGTTTGTTACTTGTTCAAGATCTCAACAAACAACGTCACTGATCTGGTGCTGCCTCGTGCAGCATTTGACATTTGTTGGGCAGCATTTGCAATTCTTAAAGCACGCTTGAGGCAAATCAAAACCCTGGCTCAGAATGAAAAAAATGTTAATGGAGTGTTAGTCAACTAATGGAGAATTATCAAGGAACCTGCAAGCTAAATTCTAAATGTTTGTAGAATTGCTCTAGGATCACAAGCCAGTCCCCCTCCATCAAGGGGAAAACAAAAGCCAAAAGATAAGGACTGAACGTTGTAATATGCTTGGTTTATAATAATATTGAAGCACAAGGCCCACCTCTCTCCATCTTTCAAGTTATCTTGATCGTCAACCCAGAACAGATGTGCACACCCATAAACAGCTCTACACTGATCAGGCTTCTTTAAAAGCTTGGCAGAATACTGAATAAGTAAAGCTTTGTATCAGAACCACAGTAAAAAGCTAGCTGGTATGCATTAAAGCTAAAATGAAACTCCATTGCTACTATGGTTACCCCAGTCGCCTTGTGAGTTAAGGTATCCCTGTTTTCAACACCAAAGACATGCATCCTCTGAAGTGTCCCTATTATTAAATGAAGAGCAGTCACCTGTGCCCTAGAATCCTATTATGAAAGATAAAAACAGAAAGGTATACCGTTAAACTCACAACTTTAAATGACTAGCAACTCAGTTAACCATAACAAAGGCATTATTAAGTTATCACTTACCGAAACTTCCTCTTCATACAGAATATATGCTTGGGTGAAAAATTCATATGCAACAGGTTCCAAGTCACAGTCATTAGCAGCCTGATTGGAAGCATGAAAGACTAAATCAAACATGAAAGTGTGACTTCTCCAAATCATCCTATGGATATTAACACAAGAAGTATCCTTTGTACCTCAGCACATTGCAAGTACAACCGTAATGCAAGCTCAGGCGATGGGACTGCTGACAGTGACTCAATAGTCTGGACAGAGCAGTTCAGATTGTTAACGGCATCATAAAATTAGCTCACCAAGATATCTTAATAAAAGACAGAAACCAAGTATGTACCTGGTTTAGAAGCTGAAAGATTTTCTTTGGTGTAGTTGACGTCTCATCTCCAAAAGGGTTTTCATCTTGGGCTTGCAACCGCCTAACCAACTGGGCATCGCAAATAAAATGCCAGCAAGATAATTCAATCAGAAAAGAATTTCATATTCTCTTTTAGTGCATCAGTCACAAAAGGAGTTGGCCAAGAACCGGTACAAGTTATAAAAGCGAAGGTGGGCAAAATTGTGATCTTTGTAACATGTCCAAGATCAATGTCATGATTTACAGAATTGTGGGCCATTATGCAAACCAGCATTCTTAATCTAAGACTAGCAATGCCAGTTAGGTAACTTTATTGTTAGAGTTAGGCATAACCAACCTTAAGTGCTGAAAAGACAAGGGGAGGAACAGTGAAGGGTAGACGCCTTTGTCCTCCAGTCATAATATGCTTCCTCACATTACATATGATCTGCAATAGTGCAAGAAAGTGAATGGTCTTGAACTATAACATCAGGCAGCAAATCAAATTTATGTAACAGCTAAACTCATTTTTAAGCAAGTACATAGAACATGATAGTAGCTCTGAAGAGAAAAAGAAAAGGATTAGTTTCACCAAATTATAAATTAACAGTAGAATGGGTAGAATTTATCTTGGAAATTACAGAGATGCAGATTTTTCTAAAACCAAATACCTTAAACATTTCCTCTGGATCATCATTTGATAGCATTTGGATGAGTCGTGCAACAGAATTCTGCTCCTCATTAAAATCTTCTTCATCAACCTAAATAGCATAAGGAAAAGGGGGAATGGATACTTAAGAAAGAAAGGCTAAGTAATAAAACAAGAAATAAAGCATTTAATGCAAAATTTCCAAAAGCATATTAAAGGACTCAAAAGATTACTTTCTTCTTTCATACATAAAAGCTATAAGTGATCAATGTAAAATGCAACCAACCCTAACCAACCTCTTCATGAGTTTCATCCAAATCCTTGATAAGCCCTTTCATTAATTCAAACAGTGAATCAACCTACAAGATATAACAAATAAGAACCGAGTATGATCATTAAGACAGTATCTGAAAATATTTATCGCCATGGAGAGATATAAACCTTGTCAGCAGTAGGAATACGTGTATTGTTTTTCATAATACTTTGTATTATGACAGTTGCCATGACTTTATTTGTTTCAGTATCAAGGTACTCCATAACACGAGGATAGTTTGAAAGTTTTAATGCAGTGACTATATCATTATATTTCTCCAAGGGGGCACTCAAAAGTGCAACTATTTGTTTTGTGGATCTACTGTCTTCAAGCTTCCCATGGCCAGATAGTTTCTTAACACATGCTCCCTGATGATCAATCCAGAAACAAGAACGATTAAATCACACTTGAATATCAGGATAAGAAACATATTCTTATTAAAGCTTCTTGGAATAACTGGAAGTATGAGGTAAATAAAAGGTCAAAGGTAAACATAAAATCAGTAAATCAAGCAAAGCATACCAAAACTTGATCTGCATAATCCAGACGATCAGGATGAACATGAAGAGTAAATGTGAGAAGAGAAGAATATAAAGTTACAGCTCCAAAAATGGGCATATCAACCTGTGCTTCTATAACCTGTATCAAGACATGGATAATTTATTTCAGCAGCTTTATGGAGAGGACAAGTAATATCATGATTCAAACATACTGACATCATGACATAATAATACAATTGAAACTCAATACTTTCTTTTGAAAGTTGATAGCTGTCACAATGTAATTAACTGAAATAGAATTAGCTTTCCATGTAAAGGAAGAAGTCTTATCTTTATCTGCTGATGAAACAGAGTTACCAAGATATAAAGACACATTAGCAATGATAAACAAAGACGACTCCTTAATATTTTATTCTTTTTGAAGAATTCTCATTTTTTCACAGAAGGAATTTAATTGCCAAACTTTAATTTCTTCCTCCTCTATTTTCCAACATCGTGGCTTTTGCATAGATTATACCTACCTTTCCTATAGCATTGTTCAATTTGGAAAATGCCTCTACTTGCAAGAATTCTGGTAAAACATCTGTGCTTGAAGCTGCATAGTTTGAAAGCCTCTCCATTAATCTAGAGAGAACGGTCTTGATGTCTACGGATGGCTGAAAAACAAAGACGAAAGATGTACCAAGAGAAAAATCAGCAAGTGACTTGCTGCATTTACCAAATACAGCAGATCAATAACATGGAAGAACAACTATTGAAAGTGTCATTGTCAATAATACCCAAAAAGTCATTGTCAACCAATTAAGTGAAAAGTCAGGTAGCAAGTGGTACCCAGGCATGTACCTGCAGCTGAGGGCATGCACCCAACAATATTTCAAGAGTTTGCAAGTGATACTCATCAGGAAAGACTTGAATGATGCAATCCATCAAATAGAATTGAGCAATCTCATCTTTACAATTGACAACCTGTCAAAATAAATGGAGTGCAGAATTTGGTTGTCTGATGTTAGCGCATCACTCGAAGAATTATAAACTTCAAACACAATCTACTGACACATTCTATAATATACCTGTTCAAGTACTCTAGGAAGTACAGTATCTCTGTAGAGATCAAGATCAACACCTTCTATCTGACTGAGGACATGCAAGTTCTTGCCAACCTAACAACAAGCGGACATATGCTAAGTCCCTTTTTGACTACCATGCATACTCGTATAGTCTTATTGCAACAAATCAACCATTTACAGGTTATCGGTATTACAAGATCACGCAGCTCGCTTCTTTCTTTCTCCCGTTTCTCCTTTTCCCGGGCAGGTCCCTGCAGACCATAAAGCCCAACAGCAATCCTCAACACAGGATCAGCTAAGAGTATGAATGATTCACAAGCAGTATATGACCTGCATGACCAGAAATCATGCTTTCATGATATATTTTACCTTTATGACATGCAAGCAAATGCATGTCAAACATGAGAGCAGGTAGCCATAGATATTCAACCAACCTGATGTTGCATCCGCACCCATAGTTTGTTCATTTCAGTGAAATTTTGTAGAACAAAGTCAACAGCATCGATGACTGTGTCAGCATCCCTACATAAGTTCAGGCACCAACTAGTAACCAGTTTCGGATACACAAATCAACTGGAATACAGACAAGAAACTAAAGCAAATATCTATGACTCGATCATTCAATTATATTAACCAAGGAGATGTTTTACATGCAATGGAGACTAATGCATTTTGACTTTCTGGCTATATCTCAGCTGAATACAACCATGTAGATGGCTTGACATATATACCTTGCCACATTAAATTATCATATATGCTTCATGTTACAAAATGACCTGAACTTAGTGAAGATGGCCAAGACCAAGCATCTTCACCAATACTATATCATGTAAGCATAGTTTCAAATAACAACAAAACGTAATTCCTTTTGCCCATCATATAACATTCTTACCCTTCAAACTCAGAACCAATATCAGGCAATTTATCCCTACTGACTTGTGAAAGATAACTCCTCAAGAAAAGCCCACGTACAGGATGCTGAATGCCACGGCACATTTCCACAAGATCCTTAAGCACATCTTTAGCTGGAGCTTCTTTAGATTTGATATACACAGAACCTACAGTACAAAGGAGATACCTGCAACAGAATTGATGAGAAAACATTAGAAAAAGCCAATACTGTATTGACAATAGACAAAATCAATTAAAAATATGGTAAAGGTTAGAGGCAAGAAGCTCTGTATTCAAACTGTCGTATTAACTGAATTGTGTCAAGAGAAAACAATAAGATCACTGTAAAATGTCTCAGACAAAAGAAACAGCAACATTTGCAGTTTACTTCGAACAACCAGAACATAAAATGAAAGAATTAAAAGACCACATTTGATACTTAAACAAATTCAAGCAGAGTAATGCTCGATCAAGATGAAGTGCATCACATGGTGAAATGTATCCGAACTTAGTAGTAGAACCTTTCTGTATCCAATTAAATCAACAGGACACATCAGTTAACAAATAACAGTATAAAAATGGGTTAAAACTTTCAACACTTTTACATATCTTCACAAGTTCCCTATTTGGTAAACATCTAAAGGAAGACCCAACAACAATACAATCATCTTGAAAAGACAACTCGCTAACGAGCCATAGTTTGCACTGTTACCACAATCCAGATGACGCAAACAGACTGTACGAAACCAAACTGTCCTCCTTCGTACCAGAAAGGAAAAACGAACAAGCCACAGAAACAACACAGAAACACAACTGTAAGGAACAAAAAATTACTGAAGAAAAAAGATAGGCACGTACAATCTAGGTAATATGTTGCCCGCATGTTGCACAAGTTCGTAAAGCTCCACAATTGAGCAGCCACGACGCGCCTCTTCCTTAAAGAACATCTCCAGTTTTCTCAATTCATCAAATGATCGCATATCTGCCGCATCAAAACACAATTCACATCCTCCATCTTTGAAAATAACTATTCTAGAGTTGGGAAGTAAGAAAATATATAGAAAGGGAAACCAAGACTCAATCTGCAAATTAGATCTCGCACAGAAACTCACAGAGTTCATAGTATTTGTGAGGAGAAAGCTTCGAAGTTCGAAGCTCGGAGAGCATTTGCGCCGAATACTTCAAAGCATCTCTGAGATTGTTGGAGTCCTGTGCAAAATTTTTAGGGTTTGACAAAGTCATTTTGCATTCCTCCAAGAAAAGCAAGTAAATAGGAAATAGGGTTACCAGAGCTCGATGCATGTAGAAGGCGTTCTGTTGAAGGCCGGTGATCCCAGCGGCCAGCCACTTCTCCTCGTCTTCCACGCCATCGGCGATCATTCTCTCTCTTTTCTCTTATCTCAATTTTGTTCCAAGAGACCTTCAATTGTATCGGACGAAGCTTGAGTTTTGACTTGTGTTCTGCGAACCTCAACCGCCTGTCCAGTCCTACCACCCAAACACAACTCACTCCCCTTTGGATCCACGTAATCGTCTACGAAGCGGGTCTACCATTTGGCACTGGACTCTACTATTACCTTCTTCTTCTTCTTGTTTGGGGTCAAACAAACAATAGCAAATTGCCACGTCAACTTGAACTTGTTTTTTTTTTCTTTCACTAACAGAACATGGGTAGGAAACATCGTCTAAGTTTTATACATTTTTTTTCCCCTTTTGCTCCAATAACAAAATGCCAAGTCAAATTGCAAGTTCCTTTTTTAGATTCTTGATGATTGACCAGTTGTATCTTTAATGGTTCCTTCTTGTCAACATCACACCACCTTTGCCTGTTGCTTATAGTTTAAGAGCAAGAATGGAAAAAAATGGTTACTAAGGAAAAGAATGATTCTTTATGTTAATTACCGTGTCAACAAAGAGCTCAATTGAGCATAACGGGGTAACGAAATCCTCCAATTAAATTCTGAAAACTTCCAGATATTATATTAGTGAAGAAGAAAATATTTGGAGCTTTCGTATTCCTACAGACATGAATACCTAATCTCGTCTTTCCTACTTCCTGCTAACTAATCTCGACTACAAATCAAACCCCGAACAAATTGAATGCAGAAACACCTCTCACTGCCAGCGACTAAGATTCCACAGTTTCAGTGTCGAGGCAACTTGATGTTGGCTACTTGCACAAATGAACTCAGAATGGCAACGCATATGGTAAGGCATACATATCCACTTCGGGTAAGTAACAACCATGTGGAAAATAATTCTCCTCGCCTTGACCTAAACCAACACTGTCAACTTCACATGCTTCAGACCTGAAGTTTTGATTGTGAGTCGGCCAGGCACGAACAAACCATTCCTGATCATCCAAATCAGTGCACTCACAATGCATGTGAGGTGCAACCCAATCCTCGATTAGATTCTTGAAGTATTTTGCGGAAGAAGGAGAACAACGGCTGCATAAGCTTGACTGCAAGGTTGAATCCTCTTGTTTTGCATTCGAATGTTCAGAAGAGAGAAAGAGCTTTTCCTTCCCAGACCTTGCAGCTGATTCCAGACCTGTACTACTGGAATCTGAACAGGGAAACTCTCCCTGCTCTCTACATGGTATAAAAACAGGTTCATCTACGCACGGGACTGCAGTATCATGAGCCCTCCAAGAGGCAGAACAAGGCTGTTCCTTGCAAGTTAGCACTTCTGGATCTCTATGCCTTTGGAAAGGCATCCAGATCCGTATATTGCTTCCTTCACATTAATAATAACAATGCAAAGAGATGATATCAAGGCTCACTGACGTGAACAAACCCAATAAGGAAACAGCGCCCTCTCTAAAAGAAACAGACAAAATCACACTCACCAGTATTATGCACACTGTCGGTAGGCAAGCGCTGCTTTTGTTTTTTGTTGCTTTCAAGGCTGCAATAGAAAGAGTTATGAGAACCAATTGGATTTCCATATTCCTCAGTAAGGCTACTCTTCTCAGAATGTTCTGCTTCACTTTCTCTAATCTTTTGGAATTCTGCTCCTTTCTGATCTTGTTGACTCCGCTTGTCCCTATGCCTTTTCTTGTGACCATGCTTTTTATTTTCAACTTCTCCATTTTCCCGAGCCTTCTTTTCTTTTCTCTCTCTTTTCTTCTCCTTTTTCCTTTCTCTCCTGGCCTTCTCTTCTTTTCTCTAGAGATGCAAATAACTACACACATAAGGATAGGAACACAAGCAATCTAGCAAAAGCACAATTCTGAGGAATATAAATCTCAACAAAGATCAGGCTCAATTTGTATAGAGAGATGACATTAGTAGATTGCTAAAAGCTCTAAACCACCGCTCTCTTGGCATATACGCAGTATGTTTTAAGATAGCGACACAGAGAGCTTCAAGGACTCAACAATCACATATTTAAATATTTTCTTTTTTTAATTTTTCAAGGAATAGATTGGTAGGATCAAGGTTTCTCTACATATGGTATCATCCATACATATTGTAAGATATAATCCACAAGTAACCATAAACCAGAAGAATTACAAATTCATAATCTTGTACTAGAATTTTTTGGGTAACAATGTTTTAGATGAGGAAACAGGGTTCATATGAAACTCTTGATATCCTGGCAACAGAGTATGTCTTATTGAATTAGTTACCTGATCCTGAACACCTGTATTACTTGGCAAGAGAAAAAAGACCATTTAACGTGTATTTCTCCGTACTCAATTCGAGAGATGGCAAATGCATTAAAAATGTCTTTTCTTTAGCACAGGACTAAACATGGCAGCATTCATGTTCAAAAGATGAGGGTTTTCTTCCTGATCATTAAAAGTCAAACCCAAAACTGAAAGGTCAGATATGGCAAGTGATTCATGACATAGAAACTCAAGTATCCTTCGCCCAGATAAAACCAAACAGCATCCATCTAGGTGATACATGCACGTTTCATGCAGTTTCACGGCAGGACCATCCTTATTCCAACGATTGTAAAGATAAGGTAAAAGATAAAAGCAATGGGACTATACAATCCTCTCCATCTCTTTCTTATACATTTCTTGGGGAATCGGTGGGAATCTACGTCCAAATTGCTGTTTTTAACCCGTAAATGATAGTAACAAACTTAGGCTCGACTCTAACAAGCACGTTGGTAATGAAAGGAATGCATATAAAGGTCAGGGAATCCCCAGACTACAAATATACATTAGAACACGAACTAGTGTCTTTCTCAAAGAAGATGCAGAATTACTGTTCTTGCTCTGCTCCCCACTTCCCGCTGTATTATGCCATTCTTTCTTCTCAGTCATAGATTAGGCAAGCAAACTATGCACAATCGAATCAGAAGGAGACACATCAATCACAAAGCAAAAAGGACCTAGCTGAGCAATTAAGGCCCCAAACAAACCTTGATCGAATCAATCAGTGCCTGGTCGCGGACACCGATCTTCTCGCACCCAGGAGGAGGGTACGGGAAGCACCGGGACATCGCTAATAACCACCACGGCTCGATTCGTATCAAATAAAACCAAACCCTAGGTCTAGATCTGATCGCTGGGGTTCAAGAAACCAAGACTAAGGTTTTAATCCGCACACAAAGTTCGCCCCCCTTCTTAGTACAGACAGTAGCGCTAAACTGCGATTTGAAATCAGTTCAATAAGCAAATAGACTTTGAGAGTGTGAGGCAGGATCCAAAGAACCAGAGATTGCTCAGATCCAAAACAGCCCATCGAATTGCTTTCAAGGGGTATTTATAGAGCGACCACGCCCAACCTCGTTTGGCAACTGAGATATCGTTAAAACGTAGTCGTTATGTTCGTTGTCTTCAGCCCTCGGGTCTGTGGTGCGGCCGATGTCATCGTTAATTCGTTTCAATTCCATTATATTGTTTAAAAGAATTAAGTATGATCTTATTCTTAGTCTTTACACCAGCACTTTCTATTGAAAATTACCTTAATATTTGATATAAATCGTGAAATTAAACTGATGCTAATTGACAATTACCTTAATTCCCATCTAAATTTATAATAAACTATGAAATTAAATCTTATATTAGTTGACAATTATCATAATTTATAGGTTAATTCATATTAAATGATAAAATTTATTTTAATTTATGTCATTTAGTTAATTAGTTGGTTATGCGTTTGTAACATTTATTTAATATAAGTATTTTCATATACATATATAATTTATTTATAAAATGAAGTTTATATAATATATATTTCTTGCAAGTAAGGCTACAATTGACATCCCGAAATTATATATATATATATATATATATGATATGTTGTTTTATTAAAATTATACATTGATAAAATCGAAAAACAATCTAATATCAATCTTATTTAAAATTTATTTCACTGTTAATAATTACATTGATATTTATTCAATATGACATGAATTTTATTAAAGCAATTAATTGATTAATATATAATATGTCACCTTAAAATAATTAGAGAAGATGTTGCATGGTTCACAATCAACATAGAATAACACTTTAAAAAATAAGATTTCAAATATCACATAAGAATAAATTATTAATATTAAAGAAATAATATTATCAGATTCAAATAAATTATATATTAAAAATATCATATAATGAAATAATATAATTATAAAAATTGTATGAAAATATTAGTTAGAGATGACAATGATTGGCTTCCAATATGGAGGTAAAAATTAATTTAGAAGTTATACAACAAAAAGAGTGTTTTTAATATCTAGAATTTATTTATCCAAAGGAATGGATAATTCAATAAAGACATAATTTATCGTATCATATCAGGATGACTTAAATAGAGAAGTACATCAATAGTTTTATGTGATAAGAAGATACCACTCAAGGTCAAACGTATATTTTATCGTTTAGCGATTAGGTTGGTCATGCTCTTATAAGATAAAGTGTTTGTTAGGCCCCGTTTCCGGAGCCCAACAATCCATCCGGAGTCATAAAAGCATGAGCAGGTTTCCTTTAAGGGTTATAACAATGAACCCACATTAACTGACATCTCACAGGGGTGGCATGCCCATACCAGCCCAACAATCTGACTTCTTCATGACGATTGTAGCTTTATGTCTCTAATTCACTTAGAAACAAGAACCACCTCATTCAGAGCTTTATAACTCAAGATATGCCTAAGAACTCAAGTGTATTCATAACCCGATTGTGCTCTTCCAATCGATCCCTCACTTTATTTCCATCACTCTTTTTCAATTCAGTACCAAAAGCTACCAATTTTCGTGGAGAGGTAGGAAAATTCAATAGAAGTCTGTTGCTTCAAGAACCACCTCTTTTGGAGGTCGGACGACGAAGTTATGGTCAAAAGAATCCAACATGTTTATGTCCTTAAACAATTTGTACCTCTCTTGGCGCAATTGCCATAACTTTTTCTACAGATATCATGTTGAGTTCGTTCTTATATTATTTGAAAGAAAACTTGTAGATCTACAACTTTCATGAAGACCACAAAATGGAATTCTACTTCAAAAAGGATCAGAAATAGGACAGAAGATGACAATACAAACTAAGACGATGAACAGTAACTTCGTTTTACTTTGTACAGTAACTTCATCTTAGTTTGTATAGTAACTTCGTCTTACTTTGTACAGTAACTTCGTCTTAGTTTGTACAGTAACTTCGTCTTACTTTATACAGTAACCTTGTCTTAGTTTGTACAGTAACTTTGTCTTACTTTGTACAGTAAGTTCGTCTTAGTTTGTACAGTAAGTTCGTCTTAGTTTGCACAGTAACTTCATCTTAGTTTGTACAGTAACTTCGATGATGCGACATTACAACTTGTAATGCTCGTATCTCTCAACTCCAATATCCAAAATTTACAAACTTTATACTGTTGAAAAGCTAAAAGAAAGATCTACATCTCTTAAAAGGCTATTTTGCCTAAATTAGCTCACATCAACCCAAAAACATCCTTGAAGTCAGTAAACGAATTTCCATAGCTGTCACATACCCATATCCTATGCAATATGATCACTTGTAAAGATCATAACTTCCCACTACAATATCCAAAACTTACAAACTTTGTATCGTTGGAAAGCTGGAAAGATCATCTACAACTTCCAACAAGACTATTTTTACTAGTTCTACCTATATCATTCCATATTTTTCTCCGAAGTCCATACACAATTCTATCCATATGGAAAACTTAAAGAATGAAATGTACACTACCATATAATAAGCACATCCACAACAGAATTTCTTCAATACTCAATTCATTTCTAAATCAAAATGAAGTTCACACATAGCTTCCATAGATAGCTTTAATTACATATCGACATTACATTAAGTCTTAACCCAAGTTACAAAAATACATTGGATGCTCAATGTTCAATATGCTTATAAAGCTATTCAAAAATCTAGC
>JAOQMP010000210.1:10360430-10387643 GCA_027563575.1 Erythroxylum pedicellare
AATTGTGTCTCTAGGTAGATTTATTTTTCTACCCCTGACTTTGCCTATATATGCAGGCTTTCGTTTCAGTTGTAATCAAGTGTTAGAAGTTAGATTCAAGCATTGTATACTAAGTTATATTGGAAAGTGAAGAATTATTTCTTCACAACCTTTCTCTTCTAAATACTCCAAAAACCCTGAATCATATGTGTTTCTACCGTTCCTAAGATTTTAAGATAAGTATGCTCCACACTTGCCTCAGTTGAGGATCTTGTGTATCAAAACATATATGAAAGTCTGGAAGAACTATTGCTTCTAAACATTCTGCTGCCTTGAGTCAGAAGCATTAACGGGGAATGACGAGTAAGAGTGTGTGAGTAAAGTAGAGTTCCTAAGAGGCGTGAGCAATAAGTCCCGTGTAAACCGCTAGACAGACGTTGAGGGGTGTAAGACTCTGATAACTGGAACTCTCTACGTAGTGATACACACTTCTAATCTGACTTTGGTTAGTCGATGATACAACCATCGTAGATTGTTTAGAGAAATTAGCTGGTGAGGTTAACCAGAAAAGGTCATAGTTTTCCTATGTCACCCTTCGGAGGCTCTAGTGGTATCAAAGCGAGAACAAAAACAAAGCCAGGAACTCTTTCCCATACCTTGCATGGTATCTTTGTCTAGTTTATGGTCAGGTAGAGTCGGTTCAGCCGAATACACCTGCGTACTCCTTGGAGTTTTCTACTCCTCAATTAGTATTCGACTATTATCCGTGGTTTACTTAGAAATATAGCCAACTTTCGTATCTTAGTTAGGTAGGGAAACATATTGATTCAGGTTCGAAAGTGAGTAAGAAGAGAGTTGCATAAGAATTATAGATAATTCTTCAGATCCAATTCACTTATCGTCAAGTTTGTCTGTATCTAGTTTACCTAGAAGTGTGAAGCATATTCTATCAAACAAAATAGAAAACATTGAAGAAATCATCCATGTAGAAAATCGTGTGTGTGAAACTTCTTTACCATTGTTGAGTCCTTACAGTATCTATTCTCATGATCGTTCCTGGATGAGAAGTATTAGGAGTGTGTTATCTACTAGTAGACCTAGTGTAAAAGAAATCATCCAAAGTTCCAAAATGGAACAATATAGTCTCAGATCTACAATAGCAAAACAGTACGTAAAGCTAGAGATTCCTAAGGAATCGCCTTATGGAGAGAGCACAACGATACATATCTACACTTTGGAGCTATACGACTTGTTCTTACCTTACATGGAAGAAAAGGTATTCCTGCAATAGCCAGGATATCCCTTCTCGACACGGCCTACGTACAGTACCAAAATGCTCTTATTGGTACCTTGCTGATAACGCTCAACAACGGAAGTGTCATCTTGACCATAGGTTGGATGATCCTATTTTGTCTGAACGTCTACAAGTTCAGATCCAGAACACTGGAGCAGATCAAGATCCGGAAGCCATCATGGCTACCTTACACCACCAGATGATCTATCGTCTACAGAATCATGCCTTGGACATAGACTTTCCAAATTCTACTGCAGATGCCCTTTATATGGTTGCTGATTGTGCCAACAATCAGACGACTATCATTCAAATCCTGAAGCTGTTACCTTCGAAGGAGCTTAAAAAGTTGATGCCAACAGAATGGATTACCAACTACCAAAAGGTATTTTACATGCCTCATCGACACTTTTTTCATATAACTACTCCAATTCTACAGACACTGAGAGATGCCTCAGTCAAATCCATCTATACACGGCCCAGCAATGACACGTCTAGTCCTTCAACATCAGGGTCTATCCTGATGATCCAGCCCATAGAACCTCAAGATCTACCAAATCTATCATCTAGGGCAACATACCTTAAGATCTAGCCCGTATTTTCTCATACTAAAGGTAAAGACGGTCCTCCTATCTATTATTTCAAATCTAATGAAGATCCAGTCTACATCAGTCATCATCGTGGACACTTTGTATAGAATGTCAACCCATCCATGCGCGAACCAGTTTGTGAAGTCTGTCTCAACCCTGAGTCAGATAGTGATGATGATGATCCCAGATACCAACGAAGAAGGAAGAAGAAATCCAAGCTCAAATCTCGGTGCTTGCCTTCTTGTGAGTATAATCACCAAGATGATATAGATCTAGACGATCATAATGGTCTATCCATGATAGAAAGATCCAGACCAATATCTCTTAGAGAGATGCTTCAGTCGTCTATGTCTAAGTCAGATCCCTGCAAATTTACTAGTGGATCATGCAGATCTAAGCCAGCAATTTCTATTATGACTCCTACTCCTCAACCCTGTATGATGGCAGGACCATATGAGGATGACTTTCCTCAACTTTTACAGAGTATTGATGAATCATAACGGGTTGTCTTTAACCTTAAAACAAAGCCGGGAACTCTTTCCCATACCTTGCGTGGTATATTTGTCTAGTTTGTGGTCAGGTAGAGTCGGTTCAGTCGAATACACCTGCGTACCCTTTGGAGTTTTCTACTCCTTGATTAGTATTCCACTACTGTCCGTGGTTTACTTAGAAACATAGCCAACCTTCGCATCTTAGTCAAGTGGGGAAACATATTGATTCAGGTTCGAAAGTGAGTAAGAAGAGAGTTGCATAAGAATTATGGATAATTCTTCAGATCCAATTCACTTATCGTCAAGTTTGTCTATATCTAGTTTACCTAGAAGTGTGAAGCACGTTCTATCAAACAAAATAGAAAACCTTGTAGAAATCACCCATGTAGAAAATCGTGCGTATGAAACTTTTTTTACCACTGTTGAGTCCTTACAATATCTATTCTCATGACCGTTCTTGGACGAGAAGTGTTAGAAGTTAGATTCAAGCATTGTTTACTAAGTTATATTGGAAAATGAAGAATTCTTTCTTCACAACCTTTCTCTTCTAAATACTCCAAAAACCCTGAATCATATCCGTTTCTTACGTTCCTAAGATTGTAGGATAAGTATGCTCTACACTGGCCTCAGTTGAGGATCTTGTGTATCAGAATATCTATGACAGTTTAGAAGAACTGTTGCTTCTAAACATTCCGCTGCCTTGAGTCAGAAGCATTAACAGGGAATGATGAGTAAGAGTGTGTGAGTGAAGTAGGGTTCCTAAGAGGCGCGAACAGTAAGTTCTGTGTAAGCCGATGGACAAGCGTTGAGGGGTGTAAGACTCCGATAACTGGAACTCCTTACGTAGTAATACATACTTCCAATTCGACTTTGGTTAGCTGATGATACAATCGTCGTTGGTTGTTTAGAGAAGTTAACCGGTGAGGTTAACCAGAAAAGGTCATAGTTTTCTTGTATCACCCTTCAGGGCCTCGAGTGGTATCAGAGCCATATATCTATTTAGATTGAGTTGTATGTATATCAGCTTCTATTTGTCGAACAATCCCTTGTAACTCTTGTATCTTTCGAACTTTCAAGTCAAAATTTGGCCTCATATAATGGGTAGAGATGTAGTGTCTGAGTTCAGCATCAAGGTGCTGAATCTGAGCTTTGTAAGACCGATACATCGTTTGTATCTGTTCTGAAACAGAATCGACTCTCTTGTGAGTAGCAATATTTTATTGCCTAATTCCATCCAACTTGGAACCATTCCTTCTCAGAACTTTATTCTGTGCTACTGCGTTTGATATCTGCTAGTTAAGAACTTCATCAGTTGAATTTGAGGCAAAGTTTCCTTGTGAAGTAATTCCCGACGCTCTGATGTAAGGGTTAAAGACAACCCGCTATGATTCATCAATACTTCTTAAAAGTTGAGGAAAGTCATCCCCAAATGGTCTTGCCATCATACAGGGTTGAAGAGTAGGAGTCATAACAGGAATTGCTGGCTTAGATCTGCATGATCCACCAGTAGATTTGTAGGGATCTGACTTAGACATAGACAACCGGAGCATCTCTCTAGGAGACTTTGGTCTGGATCTTTCTATCATGGATAGACCTTTATGATCATCTGGATCTGGATCATCTTGGTGATGATACTCACGAGAAGACAAGCACCGAGATTTGGGCTTGGATTTCTTCTTCTTTCTTCGTTGATATCTGGGATCATCATCATCACTATTTGACTCAGGGTTGAGACAGACTTCATAATCTAGTTCGCACATGAATGGGTCGACATCCCATACAAAGTGTCCACGATGATGATTGATGTAGATTGGATGTCCATTAGATTTGAAATAATGGATAGAAGGACCGTCTTTACCTTCCGTATGGGAAAATACGGGCTGGATCTTAAGGCTTGTTACCCTAGATGATAGATCTGGTAGATCTTGAGGTTCTATAGGCTGGATCATCAAGATAGACCCTGATGTTGAAGGATCAGGCGTGTCGTCGCTAGGCCGTGTATAGATAGATTTGACTGAGCCATCTCTCAGTGTCTGCAGAATTGGAGGAGTCGTTGTATAAAAAGAGTATCGATGAGGCACGTGGAATATCTTTTGGTAGTTGGTAATCCATTCTGTTGACATCAACTTTTCAAGCTCCTTCTAAAGTAACTGCTTTGGCATTTAAATGATAGTCGCCTAATTGTTGGCACGATTAGCAACCATGTAAAGGGCATCCGAAGTAGAATTTGGAAAGTTTATATCCAAAGTATGATTCTGTAGACGATAGATCATCTGGTGGGAGTTCTCGTGTAGAGAAGTTATGAAATCTGGCCAAATCTCAAAAGAATTAAACATTAATTTCTTAATTTTATTTCATAAAACAAAATGAGAAATTTATGATTAATTAACTAATAAACTAAATTTTAAAATGGAATCAAAATAAATCAACTAAGTATTGAAGTGAGAAATTCAACGATATTTAACTCCGATTCAAGAGAATGATCTCATTTAATTATAACTTTGATCATTAGTCTAAAAAGGATAAATTTTCAATTTAAACAATTCCTCCACAGCCTAGTATGATAGTTATAATAAGTCTCAATTTTTCTTAAATTAATTTGTTTAAAACCAACATTCAAACTAAAACTTAATATAAATTGATTGAGTATAATTGCATTATATATCAATTAAATGATAATAACAAGCTTGGTAAAAAAATAGTAGACCCCAAATTAAATAATTGAGAGAACTAAAATTATTCAATTTAATTTTCTTGTTTTTCATAAATAAAATATGCAAATTCATAAATAATATATGTACTACTTGTATCAATCCTTCATAACTATTACTGATCACTGAATTTATAGATACCTATAAAATAATTAACATCAAATCAATTTGATCAATCAATATTGATTACTCATGAAATAATAAAGAATACAAAATCAGAAATACTTGAATTAAAATAACATATAGATTTATAACAAAACATCACAAGGTTATAGCTAGGGTTTTAAATCCCTTTGAACCAAAATATTTGGATTTAGTCATATATGGCTTTAGTTCCACCATAAAAATATAAGAAAAGATAAAAGATGAAAAAAACTTAAAGAAAAATGGAAAGAGAATTATGTAAAAGGTGTGTGTTTTTTCTCTCTCTTATTTCCTACCTCAAGCATATATCAATTTAATACATCAATCATTCTTATAGCAACTTCCCATCTTCTTTCATGTTATTTAAAAATATCCCTAAAAGCTAATACACATTAAATGTTTAAGATAAAATAGCAATTGAGAGACCAAACACTCATAGGATACATTTTTAAAATGAAAACATAACATCTCATCAATTCCGTCAAAATGAAGTGAAATAGACAACTTCTTATAAATTTCACTATATACACTCAAAGTATTTAAGGTTAATTAAAGTCTCAAATGAAAACCTAGCGAGTTATTTCTATATGCTTATTCATGAATCAAAAGCACTCGATAAGGGTTATAATATGACTTAAGCAAAGGTATGGAAAAAGGAACTTTTTAGGTTAAACAAGTTGAAGGAAACTACATAAACTTATGCACAAAAGTTTTAACTCAAATCAATTCCAAAATTCACTTGATTCAATAGAAACTTTTCAATCATCTCATCTCTTTTTTTCCTTTTTAAAGTTTTTTCATATTTTTTATTTTTCTGAACAAGAACATCAAAAAAAGTTTTTTTTACTATACTTCTCACCTATTTTGTAAAAATTGAAAAATCAAAATAATGCAACTTGAATAAATAATTTACTTTTCATAGAAATAGTCAAAATTCAATACAAATAAACTTTATACAATTCCTTTAATTTAGGGGCTCAAAATTATTAAGGACATCAATAAAAAAAGGGTAAAAGTGGCTTGTAACAAGGTTAGTATTCAAGAAAAGAAAAGTCAAGACTTAAATTGGTTCTCTAAGGTAATGATTTAAAAAATGAAGCAGAAGTTAAATCGGTAAGATAAGATGTTTAAGATTTAAAAAATTTAAACGATATTAGACTGTCATAAAACTGGCTAAAGATTAAATAAAATTAAATAATTCGAAATATAATTGAAAGAGATTGTCGTTACCTATCTAAGAATTTAAAGTTTAATTAAAAAAGATACTTTTAAATAAAAATTTATTTATTTATTTTAGTTCATAACAACTTATTAATTTATAAAAGTTAATCGATTAATTAATAAATTGATCGTTTTTAACAACAAGAGTTATTAAAGTAAATCTAATCGAAAGGTTCAGTTCAAAATATTAATAGAATCTTTGTTGTTCATTATATGTAAGTGTCCACATGAAAAAAAATCCTATCTACTTCGGTCTAACTATCATCGCTATTTTTCTAGTGGACATTTACATGTTACGAACAACAAAAATTATATTAGTGAAATCAACAAATTACTAATAAAATTAATATTGTAAACTCAACTTTTAAGATTTTAAAAAGTTGGTCACTTAATTGAAAAATTAAAAGTTTGAACACTGGATTGAAAAAATTCGAAAAGGTTGGACATTTTTGGATTGGTTATCGATACATAGTAATAAAGCTTATTAAATAATTTAAACGAAAAAATAGATATGTATACTTGACGAACAAAAAATTAATATGTTTAATATTTTGTCTATTTAACATTAATTTTAAATATTTCAAAACATTAAAATTCAAATTAAATGTTTTGAAAAATTAGAATTTATCTTATACTTTGATAAAATCATTAAGATTCGAAATGAAAATTTTAATTTTTTTGGGTACCAAAAAAAAAGCCAAGTAACTTTCAAATGGCTTAAGGATTAAAATTTCTTACATAGGTCTTATTTGATAAATAATTGATAAATTATTTTTTGGCAAATTGAGATGTATTTAGTTATTTGACTATGTCAAATTGCTAATAATTATGTTTGGTAATCAACTAATTGAGTTGGCAGATTGAACTTAATCCACTGTTTTTGAAAGCTTTTGTTTCAGCGGCTGAGAAATTAAGGAACGAAAAGAAGATTATGTCCAAAAGTTATTACAAATTTCTCAAGCTGTCATCTTTTATTATTACTTTCCCTTCATTAAAAACTAGCACCTTAAACTTTACCGATGCAATGCTAAAAGAGGAGAAATAGAAATAGAGATACAAATCGTAATTTTAGCTAAAGTTGGTTCTATAATTTATGATATTATGATAAAGACATGATTTAACTTTGATTTGTAGCTTCTATGAAGTAGAATTTAACTTCTTGTAGGTATGATTTTAATCAATCTTCAACTACATGTAAATCTTGAGTATTCATTAGCAAATCAAGATCTTGATCAGGTTTTTTGAGGTTAAATTGCACCAAATCAAGTAAGTGTAGCCCATTTTTTGGTGAATACTCCATGTTGTTATTGTAAAATTACTCAAGCTAGGCACATGGTGTGCCACACTTCAGTTTTGACTTTGTGTTGATAAAAATGTGTGCTTTTCATGATATGCCTTTTAGATCAGCATGATGGTTTTTATACCTTAAATGTCACCAGCAAGCAAAACGAATGTTGTCACAGTGATATCCAATTCGAATGCTAGGATAGCTAACTTCTTGTAGCACTATATCAAGCTTGTCTCCTGACTTGAAGTCTTACAACAGCTATAAAGAGAACGTTGATTGACAAAATCAACGGGGATATGTAGTGGATGTTGCCTAACAAATGCTTCTATTTTTTTCTTCCAAAATTTCTGAACACGCAAAAACAACATATAAGTGTTGGTAATTTCAATCATTCAGCCACTATTCTATTTGCTTTGCTTTAGTATTTCACCGCCTGTCTTTGGTTCTGTATATCGTATATTCGTTCCTGAGTCACGACAACGCATTGAGAATTAGTATATTTAAACAAGTTACTAGATCTAGACCTTTTGTCGAAAAGTATTGACAACAGAACTGTAAGTACAAAACTTGTTTCATCGTCAAGTATAGTTTAGTAAGTGAAATACTTGTCTTTGATGCAGTGGTTCAAGCGGTGTATGAAGTCTTTTAAATAAATATATATTAAAAATCTTGAATTCAACCTTCTCAATAATTTAAAATAATAAGGATTCAATTTGTATTGATTATTGATCCTGTTGGTCAATGTAAGTAAGTAACAATGAGAACCAAGGAACGCGCGCAGGAACCTCTTTGTCTTTAACCTGTGGAATTCCAAATGATAACAGAGAAAGCAATGATGCTAGGTGGGCTCTTTCTTTGAATGGAGCACAAAAGAAGTTAACTTTCCTCAAAATCTGGAGCTGTATAATATGTCATTCATTCTCTTGACTTGCGTTGCAGATTACAAATGTTGTTTCAGTGTCTGCGTGTCCAGTTCTTTTTATATTGTGCGATGAAGGGAACTTGATTTGGCTCTAAGTTAGTAAAACTAGCTAACCAATAAAACTAATTTCAAATTGATTAACTAATATATATATATTATTCAATCTATCTTGTACGATTAGATCAGATGACATCTTTTTAAAAAGAATAGGTAAGATTCGTTGATCAAAAGAAACACTTTTTTTGCTTTGTCTAAATTTTTATGAGAATATTTAAAAAAACTGAGATATAATACTTATATCCTTATAAATCTTTTTTTTCCTCTAAAAGTCATATTTTCATAAGTCATTTTGCATATAAAAAATTAATATTAAACAATTAAATTTACCAAATATCTTTAAATAATATAGTTAATGTTATTCACATTGTCAACTAACTATTAATAGAGTCAATTAACATTTAATGTAATATTGTCATGTTGTATTTGAAAAAAGTTAGGGAGAACGACTTAACTATATTAATTTTTGCATGATAAGCCCCCTAAATGTTTGATATTAATATTTGAGATCTTAGTGTTATTCAAAATTTATAAATTACTAATAAACGTATTAAAATTTAGTGATACACAACATACTAAAACTTAATAATAAATTTTAAAATTTTTACACTACAAATAAATATTTGAAAAAATTATCACTATAGTTAGTTTAAATAAGAGTTGTTTTTGTTAACAACAGACTTCTGACATTAAAAATTAATTTAAAATGTTAAAAAATTATTTTAATTTTTATAAAGAATAAGTGTGAAATTCTTATATTTAATTATTATAATTTATATATTACAAGTTTGAAATAAAAATAGAAAGAAAAAAAGTTCCAGATTTTTGTGACCTAAAGTTGAAATCTTTTCGGTGATGGTAAGCATTTTTGTTTTGTTTTGTTTTTGTAGATATCAGCATTTAATGTTAAAACACAAAATGTATTTTATTAGAATTAAGTGTCCTGAAAAGCCAAAATAACTACCCACCCAAGATTGATCCTTCTGCGGCCACCAGCAACCCTTATTAAACAATCGAAAGGTGACAACTTACCCTCAACTTTATTACATACTGACAAGTTCAAATGAGTTGGATCTTAGTAATTAAACAGTAAAATAATTTTGTATGCTTCAACGCGCAGGAGCACTTCAAGCCCCAATTTATGAATAACTAAAGCTCGCTTGAAAACTGTGGAATCTCGTTCAGGCCAATTAGATTTACTTTTAACTCTATTTTGAACCCAAAAAAAGACAATCATGGATTCCAACAACCGACTGTTCATGCAGAGTTATTAAGTTGCAGAGACATTCCGTGCACCGACCCACAAGGACAGCATTAGGCGGTCCAAGGTTCTTATTAAATACGGTAGATGAAAAGGTCAAGTTTTTAGTAACACAAGTAATACGAAACTGTCAAAAATCTTCTTATTTCAAGAAATAACGTAGACAGTATCCATTTCTCTTTTTGAATATTCACCTGATAGAGAAAACATCCGCATCCCGCTGTTTTTCACCTAATAAAATCAATCATGGAGTGTAAATTTGGTTAACTTTGTAAAGAAGATTGATATTAGAACGAGTGACATAAATTGGACTACACGATAGCTGTGGTGTGCCTGTGGGGATGATAGTTAATGGAGGTTCGTGATAGTGAAAGTGGCACTTCAGCTTTCCAAGGACAGTTGAACGTGAATTTGGTGGAGAATGTTAGTTAAGAAAGCAAGCTCACAAACCACTTCCGAAAGAGAAAGAAGCCTTAACGATATGTCATGAAGATGATCAACAACCTTCCTGGTCAGGAATATTGCAGCAGAACTTGCTAGCTATGCTATCAAGTCCAATAAATTGATTCTGAAGTTACTTATTACCCCCCATATTCAGAAAATCTTACATATGTATATAGTTTGAGTCCCAATTCATCATTTGAGTGGAATCTTTGGTTCAACTTAAACAATAGTAATGGTATGTCTCCTAATAAAAAATTCAACTTATTCATAAATCACAACAGAAGAACTTTTCATAGATAAGTTTTAAGTGCTAGGGGAGTGGCACATTATTGACAGGAAAAGGGAGCTTTTGAGGTGGAATATGCATGCTTATGCTTATGCTTATGCTTATGGGGACACACCTACCCTTATTTGTTGTTTCTTGTGAAGCTAACGACAACACAATTCTCATATCACATCGTTAGCTTTTCTTTCTTTTTGCTTAATTTATGGACGTTAAAAATGTAGCCAACAATACCCATCAAGATCTAATTTTCTATTAACTCCGTGACAAGGATTGAGAAATCTGTTATACACTTATACTACACCAAGGTACTACTAAATGTAGTTTCCAGTTTTAATGTAATGGGAATTTTGAATTTCTGTTATACACTGTTTATATCTGTGCCTCATATCTGTTTCCTATACAGTACAGTCTGGTTTGGGATATTGCCCCATCTACATCCCACGATCTAGCATTTCACAGCGGATTTAAGAATCATTTGTAAATGCAATAACTTGTTGCTTTATCTTTATCCTGTAATTCTTGGTTATTATTTTGTAACCTTGAAATAATCTCTTTATAAAAATATAATATGTATTATAAATATTAAATTTATTAATATTAATTAATTTAAATTCATAATTCAATTCTAAAACTTATTCCTAATACCTAATTTGTGAATTATTAAGTAAATATGTACACCTCATACTTTACTTATCTTTAAAGTTTTGTTTAATATGCATTATGCACATATTTTACTTCAATTTGGTTGTTTCTCTTACTAATTTTGTAATTTACAAATTTACCCTTTCTTTCACGAACGGTTGAGTTGACCTCCCCTACCCCTCATAACCCCCCCAATGGCAATGCCCCACCTATACTTAGACATTTACAAATTAATATGAAGATGTAGTAACACCAGGGGGTATGGTTTGACTCTTATGACCCCAAGCTCTATCATCCGTACGACTTTACTTAGTTATTACTAGAGGAACAGATAAACTTTGCTTGGCATCTGAAGAACTTGTAATTTACGTCAATATGATAATCCCAACTCGTTAACGTGGAATTGAAATTTAGGGTAACTCCTGTTTAATATAATCATCACATGGTTAGGATATAAGGTAAGATTAGATTACGAATCATGTTAGCACATGCAGTGTCTATCTCCTCGATTTTTCTACTGCTAACATGCCGAGTGTCCACTTATACTACCTACCAACTTTACGAAGAACAGCCGCCAGCTGTAAATTTTGAGGTTTCCAGGAGGGCCTTTCTGACATTGGATTAAACTATCCTTTCCAATGACAAAAGTGCTTGCTTGGTCCATGTAGGGTGTGTCTGTGCATGGCACTTAAGACGCCAAGAGAGCTGTGCACGGAGGAACAGACAAGCACCACCGAGTCAGCGAGCGATAAAGATAAGACATTTAGAGATAGAGAGAAAAGGGTTTCTCTGGTTTGTGCTCACGTGGTTCCAAACTCCATTTTCAACAAAAAAATTTGGAACTTGGGAGGACAAAAAGAAAGAAGCACCTCTCGCCGGTCGATGACTGTGAATCCCAGAATTCAATGCTCTTATTCTCACGGATTCTGACATTTTTCTCTCTTGAAAATCACTTCTGTCTCTGCTTGCTGCGTCCTACCGAACGAATGAACTAAGCACTAAACTTAAACGAAGCCTTAACACCAGTAGTAACTGCATGGAATCCCAACAGGTGAGTCACGAGGGCTAAATTATAGTAATTGTTTTAATGGGTTTCTCTCGATTTCCTGAAATATATCTTTTTGCTCTCTTCTGGATTCTAGGTGAAGTGCTTTTCTCTGTTGACCTTTTAAAAAGTCCTACGAGGAAAGGTGAACTGCTGATAACTGTAGAAGTTCTCTTTTCGTTTATTTCTTTCTTCTTCCGTGTCTGTGGCTTGTTACTTGTTCAAATTTTTGGTTTTATTTTGCTTTGAAAAGCCAGTCAAGACGCATAAGGAATAATATGCACTTCTTTTTTGCTTTTGCTTTTTCTTTAATGGCAGTTGAAACGGTTTCGTGCTGCTGCTAGTTCAAGATCTAGAATGGTTCTGTGCTGGTTCTTAACTGGTTCCCGTGAAGGAGAAGCATTTGGTCCTGGTCTTAACCAGCAATTTTATTGATCAGTTCGGTGTTCTCCAGTTTCTAGCTTTGCATAACTAATTATTTTCACTGGACGCTGCATCATTTTCACAAATGCAAGAGGAGAAACCTATTGCAACTTCGATGTCCTCTGGTTGCTGAAGCGATTGACTTAGGAGAGGTAAACAACAATCGATATTGCCAACGTTGACGATACTCACTCAATTCTGTAATCGTTGGCCTAGTAGTTTATCGTCCCATAATAGGTAGTCAAAAATTCGAGTCTTTGTTATTTTTCCCAATTCCTGGAGCCTGAAACCGGAGTAAAACAAACTTCGCTTCTGTTTGGAGTACTTTTGTTTATTTAGCTATAGCAAGAAAAAGCATGTGATTAAGGGGGAGAAAAGGATTTGGATTTTGGAGTTCTTTGATGTCAGTTTTTCATATTTGCAGGATTTGGATTGGTTGTGCTGTGGAGAATGGCTTCATGGGAACATATTGGGGAGGTTGCGACTGTCGTCCAGCTCACTGGATTGGATGCTGTGCGGCTAATAGGATTGATTGTAAAAGCTTCCCATACAGCAAGAATGCACAAGAAAAATTGTAGGCAGTTTGCGCAGCATTTGAAGCTGATTGGGAACTTGCTCGAGCAGCTCAAGTTATCAGAGCTCAAGAGGTATCCAGAAACTCGGGAGCCATTGGAGCAGCTTGAGGATGCCCTCAGGAAAGCATATGTTTTGGTGCAGAGTTGTCAGGATAGGAGTTATCTCTACTTGATGGCCATGGGGTGGAACATCGTGTACCAATTCAGGAAGGCACAGAATGAGATTGAACGATATTTGCGCCTTGTTCCCCTGATTACTCTGGTCGACAATGCTCGAGTTCGGGTATCAAATTTCTTGTCCTTATTTTGGATAATTGCTTGGATTTGTATATTTGTTTCTGTTTTCCATATTCTTCTTGCTGCAAATATATAAGGATTTTCTTTGTTACACAATCACATTTTTGTCAAAAAAATAATTAATCCTGAATTCATTTAGATTTCATGAAGTATCACTTTGGTCTTACAGTTTGCATTGTCATTCGGAGGGTCATTGATCTATTCAGAGAAAGATCACTGAAGAGTTACCACTGTAGTCTTGTCTTAATTTCGTTCAAATATTTCAGGCAAAATTATTAAACTGAGACTTGCAATGTATGTCAATTCATACTATCATTTTGATATTTGGAACTCATAATTCACATTTGATGGGAATATCCAAGAGTCTTCAGTTGTTATAATTCATTAATTTGGAACTTGGTTACTTTGTTTTCAATCGCCAGTCCCCTAAAAACTTTCTTAAGTGATGAAAAATACAAACTCTCATTTTTCTTTGTTTCACTGCAGACCTAGGCTCAAGAATGTAATTTGCTTCAACTTATGCATATTGTCGATACCTGATTAAAGATAGACAATGATTTGTATGCTCATCTACAGGAGAGGCTGGAAGACATAGAAAAACATCAGTGTGAGTACACGCTTGATGAAGAGGACAGAAGGGTGCAGGATGTCATCTTAAGACCAGAACCCTCAAAAGATCACACAACAGTGTTGAAAAAAACTCTTTCATGTTCCTATCCAAACTTACGTTTTAATGAAGCTCTTAAAAAAGAAAATGAGAAGCTTCAGCTTGAACTACAACATTCACAAGCTAATTTGGATGTGAATCAATGTGAATTTATTCAGCATTTGATCGAGGTCACCGAGACGATGGCCACAAGTTATATTCCTGAAAAGATCTCACCTAAAAAGGGTTCCAAAAAACTGGAGTCTAATTACTCAGATGCTAGTCAGAAATACCAATCACCCGATGAAATCTATCATAAGAAGAGTGATTCTCGTGTGAGTTCAAGGTTAGAAATCTTTTGGAATCATTTTTCTAAGTGAGAATCTTCAGTTTGGTGGCATTATTGTTTCAGGTCATGAAAATCTTGTATCAGTTATATGGGGATAAACCCGTTATGATATATATCCAAGAAACTGGTTGTTCTAAAACCTTGAAAATCGTTACTGTACCAGGTTTGATATGCTAAAATGACTAGCTTGGCCTGTTTTCAGTTTCTTTTACATTTCGTTCTGCCTAATGATTGCTATGAAGATCACTTGGATTACATTGAACTCATGACCTTGATGGGTTCTAAACAAGGTTTTTCAAGAAGTCTGATGTGATGCTTCTCTTTACAGAAACAACTCCTCGGTCTCATCAGGACAAGAACTTCTGTCAAGGAGAGATTCATATCAGGATGAAGAATGGCATACTGATTTACTTGGGTGTTGTTCTGAACCTTCTCTATGTATGGCTCCTAAAACCCTTTTGGTTTTGTTCTCTATTAGCAACTATTTGCCCAAAATAATGATTGTTGATGATTCATTTTTTCCTAAACAGTCAGAACATGCTTCTGTTTTGTGTTTTGTTATATTGTTATCCTTACTTCGCAAAATCAACCTCCTGATTGAATGCCGTCCTTTCATTTCTGGCACAGTATGTCGGCACGTGCAGTCTCATTTTCTGCTGTGAATTAAAGTGAAAAAGAATAGCTAATAAGTCCCATTTTGCTGATTCTCTTGCTCGGTGCAACTTTTAGCAACTTAGCATGAAATGTTCTGATTGAAGATACGAAGTTGATATCTTTAGGAGATTTAAACTAGAGTGTCTAGGCTGCAGCTGAAACGTGGATCTAGTAGTGTAGAAATGTCACGAAGAATAAACGTTTTCTTATGGATATTGCCTAAGAATATCAGGATCTACTATTACATCACATGATTTACACCTCGGGTACTTGTCATTCTTATAGCCTCCTTTCAATCTGCAGGTCTAAAGACTTTCTTTTATCCTTGTGGTACGCTCTCCAAGATTGCTACCGTAGCAAATAATAGACACATGTGTAAGTGACTATGTTTATCGCCGCAATCAACGATTTTATATTCATTGCTGCATTTTATAATTGAAGTTGGGGTAGTCTGGATAATTGGTTTGTGGAACCTCTGTATGACTACTTTGGCGAGTAAACAAAAGTAAGACATTAGTTGAGGTTATTCGACATTAGTTGAGGTTATTCGGAATGGATGTAGATGCAATATAGGGGATGGGGATTGGGATATGGTTGTAGATCCAAGAATTATTTTCCTCTTAAATCTTCAATGGAAGGATATTCATGCTTTGATATCGTGTCAAGCTTATACAGTCCATTTCCACAATCTTCAGCTTCAGCTGAAGCATGCAATGAATTGATGGCCTATTCATTGATAATGTCGTGTTGCTGCTACACTTGCTGCATTCGGAGGAAGCTTCGCAGAATGTTCAATATCACGGTAATTATTCTAGCTGTTTGATTAAAACTTTTGTTTTCCTGCTCTGAATCCTGGTACTTGGTGTTTTGCTGAACTGTTTTCCTTAACAGGGTGGCTTTGTTGATGATTTCCTCTCACATCTGATGTGTTGTTGCTGTGCACTTGTGCAAGAATGGCGAGAAGTGGAGATTCGTGGTGCCTATGGTACGTATCACCAAGAATATATTCTTTACCTCAGAAGTTTCATACTTCCCTTACAACAACGCCTTCTTCCTTGCTTATCCGTCTTGATGGTCCTTTCCCGTGTCAAATTTATTGTTTTCTTTCGCATAATGGTACTTTGTTCTTTGTGACTAAGCAATTATGTTGCATTGTTAATATAACTTCAGAGTCTTGCAGGCATGGAGAAAACCAAAACGAGTCCACCAACTTCACAGTTCATGGAGTCCTAAGCGATAGGTTTACTTGGGCGGAAAATATTACATAACTTGGAAGCTAAATACAGAGGTAACAGCCAGCAGTTATGTAAAGGTTGTAATAGAATGGAACAATTTTTCTTCACTTTTTCACTGGGAATTACCCTTCTTGTAAATTAGCTTGTTATTGCTTGCTTTTCAGCAAATTGAATGATAGTGCCGATGGTTATGAACTATTTCCTAAATCTAGAGAATTAACAAACAAGTCAGACATATAAATGTGAGTTGGTGCTAATTTGCAAATTTGAAAGCATGATTGTTATATTTCTATTTAGTTTTTCGTTTATAAGTGCTTAAAATAAGGTATAACTCCGTTAAAGTTGATATAAACTAAACAAACCCACACAACATTTAAAGATAATTTAAAATACAAAAAAAGTAATTAAACCTAACATATAATGTTAGTTTAATTTTGTCACTACAAATCAATATGTAGGATATGTTAAAGTATAACTAGTGAGAGTTAATGCTAATATGAATATGACTATTGGTTGTTTTATCAAGACAAGCTTGATTCATGAATGGACTCAAAATTAACATAGTTTATAACTCTTTCTCTCTCTCTCTCTTTTTTTTTCTCATAATGTTAGAATTTGAGTATATTCCTTTTCTCATCATAATCTATTTCTTCCGCTTTAGAGCCAGATTTAAGGGTTCGCTTTTAGTTCCATAGAAAAATCAAGTTCTTACCTTTTTACCACACTTGTGTCAACGTCTATGTCATGCCCCAGGAGATGGTTTTAAGCCAAATCCTCTAACAAAAAGAACTAAAGTATATGATATGAATCACCATGATCATATAAAAGATATGGTTGAGTGTGATAAGATTTGATCACTACTAATAAGCAAGATAAAATCTTAAGATAATTGACAACCTAAATCAAAAATAGAACAGAAATTTAGAGTGTATTAGATTGATCATTAATAGTAATATCCCTAATTACATCATTAAAAAAATCCTTTTATAAGCATAAAATCCCAAAAGAGTTTTAAAAGGAAATAAATTATGATATAATAAAAATCTTATGCAACTAAACTTACACTATAGTGCTTGTCTAAGAAGCACTGACATCGATTATATTCTGAATCTTTATAAGTGCTTTCTATAAACAAGTTTGATACCAGTTACAAGGATCACTTTGGTTTTGGTTTACTTTTGTTTCCCTCATCTATAAAACCAACACAAAACTTATGCGTTACACTAATTTGACTTTAGCTAATTACATTTTGCTTCTCAACTTCTAAAAATGAGTGAAAATTTTGACATTTGTCTCCAACACAATATTGGCACCAATTATGTTCTGTTAGCTTCTTCTAAAACTTGCTCCTTCACTTAAATCAATGTTATAGGCTCGACTTTCATCCCTTAAAGTAGAAAACGTTCATTCTTTTTGTGAAAATCTACTATTAGATCATTTGAGAGTTTCTTTATTCTTGTTTTCTTTACTCCTTATCAATGGTCCTCTAACGTTCTTGAATGAATCCCCAAAATTTTTTAGAGCTTGAGTAATACATGTTTGATTCCCATCATTTTCTCTCTCTTCAAAACGATTCTCCAAATTAGCGTCTTCATCTACAAAATCAAAATGAGATAAATTACTAACATTAAATGTAATATAAATACTATACTCACTTGGCAAGTCAATCTTGTAAGTGTTGTTGTTAACTCTTTTATGACTTCCACCTCCTCTTAATTGTATCTTAGACTTGTGTTTGTTTGGAAACTACCCTTTTTTTAGTTGTATCCAAACCCAATGTTTGGATTCAATTATCACTTCTCCACTTGTTAGTTTGCTTAATGTAATATTATATCATCTTCTCAATGTTCATGCTTGCCTTTTTACCTTTTTATAAAGCTTTGTCAATTCAACTTTTTTTACCTAAAAAAACAAGTACAAAATCTAAAGTAGATATTAAGGTAAATCCATAATTAATCTCTAAAGGATAATAATCAATTATGATATGGACAATCCTATTATAAGAAAATTCAATAAAAGGCAAAGTCTCTTCCTAAGTTCTAAGATTCTTATTAACAATAGCACCTAATAAGGCATTTAGAGTCCTATTAACTACCTTAGTTTGATCACCGATTTTTGGATGATAAGTTGTAAAAAAAAAGCTCAACTTTCCCTATAAATTCTTTTGAAAGTAATTCAAGAACTTTACATTAATATCCAAAACAATGGTCCTAAGAGCTTCATATAATATAATATTCTCTTTTAAAAATAATTCATCAATGTAAGATGCATCATTAGTTTTATGAAATACAATAAAAGAATCATTTTATAAAACCTATTTATCATTACAAAGACTGAAACTTACCATTTCTTAATTGGGGTAAACCTAAAACAAAATTCATCAGAGATCTACCCATAGTTCATTAGGTATAGGTAAAGGTGTGTATGATTTACAGGTTATACTTTAAATTTGACATGCCTATATGTAACATATCTTTCACACATTCTCGCTACATCTCTCCTGGTCAAAATAAATTCTCACTCAAAATTTCATTAGTCTTTTTAACTCAAAAGCATCCCGTTATGCCTCCTCTATGTGATTCTCTTATAAATAGCTCCCTCAAAAAACTATTAAGAACACATAATTGATTATCCCCAAACAAATATCATTCATGCATATAGAACTTTCTAAATACAAAATGCCCATATGCTTTAAACACACTATCAAAATCAGGATCATCAACATATAAATCTTTAATATGCATAAAAACCATCAATTTAGTATGTAAAGAACTTAACAAAATATGTCTCCTAGATAATGTGTTAATAACTGTGTTTTCCTTATCTTATTTATACTTCACCAAATAAGAAAAATTCTCTATGAGCTCTATCCATTTAACATGTCTCTTACTCAATTTACTTTGATCTCAAATATGTTTTAATAAATCATGATATATATGTATCACAAACTTCTTAGGCCATAAATAATGTTGTTATATCTCTAAGCTGTCACTAATGCATACATCTCCTTATTATAAGTTGGGTAGTTCAAGGTTGCCTTACTAAATTTCTCATTAAAATATGTTATTAGTTTTCTATCTTGCATCAAGATCTCCTTAATTTCTATAATTGAAGCATCACATTTAATTTTAAAAGGGTTGGCAAAGTTAGATAAAGCTAATAAAGATGAACTTAACTTCACTTTCAATAAGTTAAAAGGTTTCTCTTGATCATTATTCCACTTAAATCTGACACTCCTTTTCACTATCTCGGCCAAAGGTATCATAATTATGTGAAGATCCTTAACATACCTCTCATAAAAACTAGCAAACTATTAAAAAAAACTCCTAAATTCACTTACTATTTTTGGTGTTAGCCACTCTAAGCTCTCACTTTCTCCTTATTAGGTTATATAACTAACAAATATAACATATTAGGTTTAAAAAACACTTCTTCAAAATTGAAAATAGTTTTTCTTGCCTAACAACATGTAAAACCTTTCTTGAATGCTTAATGTATTCATCTAAGATCTTACTATAGATAATAATCCCATCAAAATACACAATTACAAATTCCATAAGAATTTATGTAAAATATGGTCCATTAATCTTATAAAAGTACTAAGTGCATTAGTTAAATCAAAAGATATTACTAATCACTCATACAAACTATATTTAGCTTTAAAAGTAGTTTTCATTCACCACCTCCCTAATCTTAATTTGATAGTAACTAGAGTTTAACTATATTTAGCTTTAAAAGTAGTTTTCATTCACCACCTCCCTAATCTTAATTTGATAGTAACGAGAGTTTATATTAGTTTTAGAAAATAAGCATGCACTATATAACTTACCAAGGATATCATCTAATTTGAGAATAGGATCTTTATATTTTATAATTATTTTATTAATGGTGAAATAATTTACACACATTCTTCATAATCCATCCTTCTTTGGTACTAATAAAAGAGGAATGATATAAAGGCTTAAGCTCTCTCTCACGTAGCCCTTCTCTAAAAGTTCTTTCACTTGCTTTTGTATTTTTTTTTCTCTTCTGGATTAGTTC
Organism: Erythroxylum pedicellare; assembly: GCA_027563575.1. NCBI lineage: Eukaryota > Viridiplantae > Streptophyta > Magnoliopsida > Malpighiales > Erythroxylaceae > Erythroxylum > Erythroxylum pedicellare. Next base: position 10,381,023 of record JAOQMP010000210.1, read on the forward strand.
TATATGTGGGCCAATTTAAATTTTGAACTCCTAAAATAAAGTTGATTTGGTTTTCAATTTGTTTTGTAGGTGGTAATTCATTCAGAATATCTTCTTAAAAAAGATCATCAAATTCTTGTAAAAAAACTACAATATAATTAGTCAATGCAGCGTTAGTATCAATATTATAAGAAAGAAAACATTCTTTGTAAATAAGAAAAAATATTTGAAACTTAACCAAGAATGCATCTCTCACATCCCCCACTCTCACTATAAAAGTCATTCCTGTTTCTCACATTTGTCTATTATCTTTGTGTTGCCCAATATGTTAAATTTATCCTTAAGTGTTTGCTCTTGTTTCTCTCCCTTTAATCTCTCTTGCTCACTCTCATAAATTTTGAGTCGATCTTCATAAAAAAATTGAAACAAGGCTGATCTGTTTTCCATTCATAGTAAAAGAAATATATGTTCTTACACCTATTGTATATAGCTCTCCTTTCATATTACCAAAGACTTCTTAAAAGAATGTGCCCATTTACACAGGAATCACATCATATTGCACCTTATCCTTGTACCTCCTAATTTAGAAATAAAAACTAAAACTTGTTTTGTTACCCTAACTTTTACACTCTCATTCAACAGTTGTATTTTGCATGGTTCAAAGTGTTTCATAGTTGGCAGTCTCAACTTCTCCACTAATCCTACACTGGTAACATTTAAACAACTCCCTCTATCTATGGTCATAAGATAACCATGATCCTTAATGGAACACCGTATAAGGAAGAGACTATCTTATTGTTCATTTACATCATCTTCTATCACATACATATTCGATTCCTTGCTAGTGACCAACATTCTTCCCTTTTCAGGCCTCTCAATACACTTATCTTCACTAGCATCCTCTAAACTAAGCATATCCTCATCTACCTCTTTTTCACTCTTGGATATGTAATCTTCGTCCTTCTTTAACATCATCATTCTCTTGTTAGGATATTATGAAGTTATATATCTTATCCCTAAGTATTTAAATCACTTGATATCTTGATTCTTAATTATTAAAGAGGAATCACTTATCTTTCCCTCTTTTGATGTATGCACTTCAAATTTGGTTACTTTATACTTTATTTTTGAAACTTTGTCTTCCTTTCTATTTCATAGTTTGATCCAAGATGAAGAATCTGTGCTAGAAATACCAAAACAATTAATATGCCTTTTTATAGTTGTCTTTTTATTATTATGGTCAGGTATATCACATCCTCCAACTTCATGTAATGGTGTAGCTTGATAACAATAACTTTAGGTTTAGTTAATAAACAAAAGAAGCCATTATTCCTTTATGATCTCCTCTACATTTTTCCTTAGTTATGACAACCTTTTATCTTTTTTGTGGTGTTTCTCTACACTTTTAAAACCTTAAGTTAATGTTTGTAACCTCTGGTAGAGATTTCTATAACATGAACTTAACATATGTTTCTACATCATTTTTATCTCCTTTCATATAATCAATATATTGTATGGCTGTTAATTTAACCTCGTTTTCTCTTAAAAAAGTTGTAATATTCAAACACTAACTATATACATTTTTTCAATATAAATAGGCATTAAAGTCTATCTTCCTTATTAAGACAGCTTTTGTTTGGAAAGAGGGTTTTTGTCTGGTCCAATTAAGAGAGGATTCATTTCAAGTCCCCTGAATCAGGGGTGGTTCTCGAGTCCTCTTGAAAAGGGTAGTCTGATCAGTTTTAGAGGAGTTTTTCTCACAGAGGCTTTGCTTCTAAGCTAAGATAATGTTAGAGGTTATTGATTAAAGTTCTGCAAAGAACAATATCGGAAACGATATCACTGGACAGAACTCAATTGTTGCTCCAATAAAAGGTGTGGTGAAAGAACCAGATTGGATAATCAATCCAAATAAACACAACGAGAATTTAACAATAAGTAGTATTAACTTGAGCAGTGATGGTAGTTTTGGAGAACAATGATTATTTGGAAAGTCAAATTTTGCATTGGGCTCAAGGAAAAGAAGGGGAGGATCGTGTTCATGTTGTTGTTTTCGATGAGCATGGATGGGTCTTCATCGAGATTTATGATGGAAGATAGAAATGAAGTGAACCATTTAATTATTTTCAAAGATTTCGTGCTTCTTGGAAGAGGAAGATCGAAAGATATGGTTTAATCTTCTTAAAATGACGTTGTTTTAGTATCATAATGAAACGACATCATTGCAATAATCTGACATGTCCAACTAATGAGGGACTTTTGGACACGTGGTACTGTCACGTCAGCAAAGATAACAGTAGCACTAACGTCGAGTTAGAATTGAAAAAATTGAAAGTTTGAATATTTTATTGCTACTTTTTAAAGCTCGGGCTATAATTGAAAAATTAACTAAAGTTTGAGATTTTTTTGTAATTAACCCTAAAAGGTATTATCATCATCTTAATATTACTCGTATTGTTCTCTACCCTTTCTTCACACCCTCTTTCATTGCTTAAACCAAAAATTTCCTCCTTGTTATCTCCTTGTAACTTCTCTTCCATCTCTTTCTCCTATACCACTCCTTAGATTTAACTCTTCTAATTAGTTGACAGGACTATCTACTTTATCATGAACTTTAAAGTCATCCATCCTAGCAAGTATAGGTAAGTTATGTTGAATATTAGCTATGACAGCTTTATGCTTTTGTAACTTATCCCTGACCTCATCAAATTTTCTAACGACTTACTTATATTAAGCGTATATTACATTCATGATAAGCTTCTAATTCATTTATGATAAGATCCTAATTCATCTTTATTCTTTCATACTCACTTGCTTCATTGTCTTTCTATGAATTAATTGCTTCAATTTTGAGTCATAATGAACATGTAAGAAAAATATTAGTAGTAAAAGCACACACTCACGTGTTTCTCCTAAAATTCACTTTGATTCATCAAAACTCTTAATTGAAGGTTCTTTGCATATTCGTTAATTGATATTCAAAAAGCTAATATTAAATAATACAGGTTCCATCCAATGTTTGATGATAATAAAACATAAGCACTACTAATGAGTTTTATTTTTTATAAAAGGAATATAAGAGCAAATTGTAGACATGCATAAACTAATAGATGTTTCGTGAAGTTACTAAGGAAAAGCTAAAGTATGCATCATTTGAAATGAAGATAAAAATGAAGGACAAAGAAGATGAAGGCATATCAAAGTTATTAATATTTTGTAATTTTTGTTGTGCGTTCACTTAATCACTTTGGTAATCTTAAATGCTCATCATACATGACCATTTTATTTTTAATTCATTGCATAAGTCTTTTCCATTATCAAGAGGAATTAAAATTTTTAGTTCCTCTTAAACCTTAAAACATTCTTTAAGAATATTTTGAAAAGTGTTTTAAGTCATAATTGCATAAGGTAAATTAATTTTAAATACTTGAAGTTGTTAAAATCATGATTGTGGAGGAATTGACTAATATGGATTAATAGTCAGTTAAGATCCGTTAAAGTTATTAAATTTGATATATCAAGAGTTTGTAACATTATTGGTTAACATATTGGTCAACTGATGTGCCACATTAGTTGATCAATAGATCCTAGTTAATTAATATGTAATCACTAGTAAATATTTTACATTTAATGCACATTGGTTGATTAATGTGCTATACCGGTTGAATAATTTGAGCCCTAACATATATATATATATATATATATATATTCTCATTGGTTTTTGCTTAGGAGAGCATTGAGGTGTCTTATATACACATTTCTAAGTTATTTTCAAGCATTTGATCATTCATTATGTCATTTTTGGGTGAGCAAGTCACCTATTGTTAACAAGGTGATCAAAGTGAAATACTTTAAGCTTTAAAGTGCTTTTGGGTTGGGTTTAGGTTATCAAAGTGATCAAGAAAGGCTCTTTTGAGTTGTAAATTTATTTGTAATTGGGGTTACTCTTTAACTTAGACAAAAATTGTAAGAAAAGTTGTTCTTTACTTGTGAAAAAATAAGATTATTGTAAGAAAGTTCCTTTTTGCTTTGTTGAAAGAAAAGAATTAATGAAAATTCTAAGAAGGGTCTTGAAGAGTTGACATAGGCAAGAGTTATTTATCAAATAATTATAAATTGGTTTACCTTTCTCTTCCTTGTCCTTTTTATATTATTAGTTAATTATTTTCTTGATTTATTTTAAGTAATTGCTTGATTGTTTCTAAAATAGTTCACTGGTTCAAAAATACTTTAAATTTACTAACATCTAGTTTATCCCCCCTTTTGGGTGCCATTAGGAATTAAAAACTAATTTTAAATCTTCGCCTTAGCCAACCCCCCCCCCCAAGGCAAATAAGATAGAAATATAACAAAGAACTGCATTAGAAATCAATAAAATAAGAAAACAAAAAATAGAAAATTGAGCTCTTCAAAACCCAATTTGACCAATCAAAGAAAAAGAAAATAGATTCAATAAGAGAGAATCCAGAATAATAGAAAAAGTAAGAACAACTAGTAAGCAGAATGTATATAATATTTAGAATACCTTGTCCATGTTATAGAAGGATTACAATCCTTACTTGTAAGGATAATACAATTATTAGCTCCTTGTGTATGCCTTGGATGAGTCTTTTTTAGAAAATTCCATTAACTTAACATTTTTTTAACGAATTTGTGTTGGATTTTTTTTTCCTTTGATCAAAGATCAAAATACAAGAACCTAAGGGCAATATATTTTTAATAGACCTTAAGATGGCAAGAACACTAAAGGAAATTGAATGTGTAAGAAGAAAAACATAAGAATATTGAACTGTGAATAAATGAATTCAAGAATAGAAGATTGCTCTGATACTAAATTTGGGAACAATTCTTAATAATATAAATAGTGAGATTTGATTCTAATATGGATAAGACTAAGGGATTGTTTTATTAAGACAAATTTGAATTAGGAATGAACTCAAAATTGACATAAAAAGTATAATGACATGAATAACTACATCATAGGATTAGGAGTGATAAGATTCTAAGATTTGATTATCACTAGTAAGCTAGATAAGGTCACAAGTTATTAAAGAAACTAAAATAAGAGTTATTTTTCTATAACAAGAATGAAGAAATCTCTCCAAATGTATCTGATTGATCTATAATAGTAATATCCTTAATTATATTAATAAGAAAGTCTTTTAAAGGTATTAAACCCTAAGAACTAAAGTCCTAAAAGGAAATAACATTATGAAATACCAAAACCATAATTAACTAAACTATGAGTCCAATGCTCGTTTAGGAAACATACTAAAGCCAAATTTGTTCTGAAACTTTATAAGTTCTTTCTATGGACGAGTACTATACCTGTAACAAAGACCACTCTAGTGCCAGTTTGCTTATGTTTCTCTATCTGGAAAAATAGCACAAGACTGACACTTGACACTTGCATGACTCCGACGATTATGTTATATTCCTTAACTTAAAAAACAAACAAATAACAACAACTCAGTGAAAGTCCCACTGATTGGCAATATCTTAGGTATTTCTTCACTTTTAAAAACTTGTGAAAAATAGGCATTGGTCACTAATATTATACTAATGTTGATCGGTTACATTTTGTAACCTTCTTCTAAAGCTTGCTCTTTCACTTGAATCAACATTATAGGCTTGACTTCCACCCCTTAAAAAATTAAAGCTTCCCTCCTTGCATAAAGATCCACCATTAAATCATTGAGAACTTTTTTTTGGCCTTCTTTGCTCTACTATTTGTCAATAGTCCTCCAATATTCTTCAATGGATCTCTAGTAACTTTCAGAAATTAAGTAGTAGATGCTTGATTTCTACCACAATGACCATACAAGTTGAAGTTGCAAGTAGGAACAAATATATTGTTTGTGTCATACACATTAGGCAACTTTGACATTGTCTGGTTAGGAAATGATAAAGCTTTTGATATCATTTAAATAAAACAAGTCAAGATTAAGATGTTTGAGGACATTATTAAGATGTTGAACAATATTCAAAATGTATCAAATTTAAAGAAGAACCTAATGTCTTTGAATCCTTTTCATGCAAATTATTTAGGATATAAAACTAACAAAAACAATACGAAGATGATAACAGATATAATGGATGTTATGAAAAGACAAAAACTAACAAACAATGTCTACAAACTAATAACCAATAAAATATTAAGATTTTTATTAAATTCTTATTTGATATATGATAATACTAAGCAAGATGATTGTTTTCTTAGTTTTATTTATAATTCATAATTTATAAATAATTAATGATTAATTTAATTGATTGACTATCTTTAGTAAATAAAACTCTAATGCTTATTATTATTTCATTATATTTACATCTCATTAGTTTAATAAATCGTAAATAAATCATTTTATCAATAATTAAAAATATACTAATTATTTCAATATGATAGTAAATTAAATATTTTATTATATTAGTTATTAATACTGATAAAGATGTACAAGTAATTGATAATTGATTTATTTTATTGTTAACAAATATAATTATAAATCACCTCCCCTTTATACAAAAATCCAACTGCTCTGATCTGTGACTTAAGATAGTAATAGTTTCCAGAAATGTGCACACACACACACACAAACTCACACACACATATCTATAATATAGAATAGTGGTAAAGAAAAGGAAGCT
>JAOQMP010000210.1:10428662-10440706 GCA_027563575.1 Erythroxylum pedicellare
ATTTAATTATCAATTTTACATTTGATTATTAATTTTACATTTAGGTTTAAATGTTAATTATCAACTTTCAATTTTAACAATCAACTGTGCATAATACATAATTAATTAATTACATATTAACCCTATTTTACAATTCCATTTTTAATTCCAATTCTAATTTTCATATCAGAAATTCATAACAAAATAACAAAACACCATGGTATTCAATCCAACAATTTCAACTTCAATAATTCCATTCCAAAATCAAATTCAAACCAATATACTTCACATACACACAAATCCACCATAAGCAATTTCATTCCAAAACAATTCCAAAACAAAACAATCATTAATCCATTCCAAAATCATGACAGCAACTTCAGCCTCCACCTACCGACAACCAATCCAACTCCCAAATTCATCAACACAATTATACAAATCCAAATCCAATCCAATTCATAACACACAAAAAATTGTAAGTTTACGGTTTACCAACAATTTTTAGAAACAGCAAACAACAGAGAAGAGAACATATCAACAGACACCATTTTTTTTTTGAAACTGTCGGGTCTTCGCTCTTTAGGTTGTGGCTTTGGGTTTTCGGGTTGTCCACCTTCACAGACGCGTCGAGGTTAGTGACTCGGTGGTGCGATGGTGCGGTGACGACGTGTTGTGGACCTTGTGGTGTTGCCGTGGTGCGGTGGATCTTCGGGGGATGCCAAACGCAAACCTAGATCGCGACTCTGATGACGATGAGGCGAGGAGGAGAGTGATACAAGCACTAGGGAGGGCCGGTGATGAGACGACCTAGACGGCGGGGAGAGAGAGGTGAGAGCAAGAGAGATTGCAAGAGAGCAAGAGAGAGAGAGGGTGAGACTTAAGAGAGAGGTAGCAGCAGTGGGGTCGGGGGGTGGGTTAGATTTTAGGTTAAAATTTTTTCAAATTTGCAAAAAGGTCGTCGAATTTTTTAAATTTCCCAAATTTGACCAGTATTTTTTGGTATGTTGGGTACCAGCCGGTACCCAACGGAAAACTCTGATACTGGCCTGTATTTTTGGTCGGTATCGAGATTAGGTTCTACCGTACTGTTATCCGGCCGGTACGGTACAGATCTCAAAATCTTGATAAGTACAAGTAAAAAAATAAAAAGGTAATAAAATTCAAATGAAACTTAATAATAAATTAAGCAAAAATAAAGTACTAAGCACGAAGAAAATAGCATAACTAAAATAATAGTTAAGGATAATAAAAGGAAGAACAAAATCCTCAAAATGTACAAAGCTTAAAGTCAAAAAAAGGTAAATAAAGTCAGTCAACAGTAGGTTAGTTCTTATCATCATTATCCTCCTCTAACGTTGTCAAAGATTATTAAAGGGGCTCATTGTATCCTACATACTTAAAAGTAAGTAGATAATTGGTCGTGAATTTCAATCTCTATGCTATAAATAGTTCTACCAATCCTTTTCTAATTCAACAGTTATGGAGAGCGTTTGACATCCTTAGGCTACTCAACCATATCTTCCTCCTTATGTGCATTAGCTGTAATAGAAGTTCATTTACTAGCTCATGCTCCGCTTTCTCTTAACGCACCCTTCTGGACATAGGAACCTCAACTCTTCTACCTAAAAGAACATAAATGCTATTGACCCTCCTAACTAATGCTTTATGCCTCATCATCTTAAGGTCGATAACACTCGATTGATATCTCTGAAAGAGAATAAAAAAACAACTAACCTTTTTGTTAGTCCAGCAAATAAAAGTCTTCATATATTGGTGAATCCTTTTTATTTCTTATATGCTCTGACACAACCTCCCCCTAAATATGCACATAAATAATGCAAATCCCTAGTGTGACTATTCCTGTACTCCTTTTTGTTCCTAAAAGTTAATAATCTATCACCCTCTGTAGGTATTTAAGGGTAGGAAAGTCGATTAAAGCGCTCTTAGCTGTAGATGGGTCGTAATTAGATCTGCTTGTTCATATAGTTTCCCAAAACTCTAGAGGTGTCATCTTATAAAGCTTAATAAGCAAATCATTTTTAAAGTTTTTGAAATCTTTTATGGTCACCCGTTCAAATGTGTAAAATCTGCATCACAGTGCAAACTCATTAAAAGACAAAGAGTGTTTAATTTCCCCTATAACCTAAATTCTATTGTGTCCATATCACATTTGTCATGCTTAATAACGTTATAAATAGTTAAAATTTCTAAAGTAATTTCTCAGTAGGCATTATCAATCATATCAAATTTTCATTTACTATCTATATAACTGCTCATTTCATCTATCAAACCCATATTTTTTATATCATTCTATTTTACGATTATATTCTCTTCAAAGGGTCTAAGTTTCAAGTAAGCATAACATTCAAGATGTTCATTTTTATAAAATATAAGTATAGGGTGTCCATTATTGGATAAAATCCTACCTTATATCTATATTTTGCTATTTAAGCTACCTTATATTGCTTATCCCAAACTTATGGTTTTTTTATTGTACCCATCGATACCAATCATAAGGCTTCGTATTGATTAGAAAATGGTAAAAAAAATTAGCTTTAAATTTTTAAGTGGCACCAAAAATTTTTAATTAGTATTAGTTAGTACTAACCAATACATAAAATATAGGCAAAAATTGTAATTTCAAATAAATTAAAGATTAAATTAAAAAATAAAACCTATGAGTTTCCTCTCCTCTCTGACATTTCATTATTGTTATGCCTTTAGCTCTGATGAATCTGAAAAACTCGTCTCTAACTCTCCAAAATTGCAACTTTTAACTCTTTGAAATTGTTACTCTCACTGTCAATCAACTCTCTAAACTATTAACTCTAAACTCTTAATTAAGTCTCTAAACTCAACTCTCACTCTCTCAGTCTGCTCTTAACACTCAACTCTCCTAATGATAGTTTCGTTGTCATTAATCTTGCCTATCCTCCCTCCTCGTTACCATTACCTCTCGTTATTGTCTTTTGTCCTTGCTATCGGTTATATTTTGCCTCTCTAATCTCGTGTTTCACCTCTCCAATCTCACATCCTATCGTCTGTCTCACTGTTATAGGTAACATGTAGAAAGTTGGAACAGTCACTACAGTATGATGAGTTGTTTTCCTCACAGATTCCTTCCCCAAACCTTAAAACCCCACTTTAAAAAACTTTAAAATATTTCATTCTTTGGGCCCTAAAAGCCTTGTTCTTTTTTAAGAAATAAGCAGAAAGCTGATTAAAACTGGTTTTTAAATGTTGTTCTCTCAAATGAGCTTAATGTTTTACCAATTTAGAGTTAGGATAATACCGTTCGATAAGAAGGTTTTGTAGTAAGCTAAGTGGAGAGATAAGGAATAAATTGATGTTAACTCAAGTGAATGGGTTTAGTGTGAATAAGGAATAGTTACTTTTGAAGGGTTCCTCTTTGGTTGTTGAAGCTTTGGTTGATGGAGAAAGTCGATATGGAGATTTGTAAATGGTTGCTAGAACTTGTTCTATCACCAAGTTACTCACATTATATTAAGATCATGATTACTAACATGTAAATTAGTTAAGCTTTAAGCATTAAAAATGTAGGTAAATATTGAAAATAATTTATTTAATAATCAATATTACTTTGATTACTATAAATAAAGAGAAAGTTGTTATATCAAATTTATGTTATTATAATTTTTTACGAAAAAGGATAAAGATTTAGGACAAGATTTAGAACATGAATGTAGCCTGGGCTGTAGATTTTCCTAAACTTTTTTTAAATACATGACTAGAAGTACAAACGTGTCCTTAAATCGTGGATCCTACTATCTTTAACTCTTTGTTGCAAATCCTATTGTCTTTAATTTCAAAATACTTGACCAAGAATACAAGCATATCCTTAGACCCTAGATCATATTATCTTCAACGTTTAGAAGACAAAGCCTAAGGCATGACGTATCCTAATTTATAGATCCTCTAGGAAAACTCATAAATCAATACAGTTTGGGACATGTAATAGCCTAGGTTATATTTAATAATATAATTCAACATATGCTAATCTTGAGCTTTCAATTGACCTATTTCTTAGATCTTTCATCTCCCATATCCTTAAAAGCAGTGATGACAGTTTTAACCGAGTCAGGCATAGACCAACTTAATCAAAGTCAATAGGATCAAGCCAAACATGACCTAGTTCGAGCCCAACCTAACCTGAAGTCGAAATATGTTAAGTTAAATTATTTTATTTTTAAATTTTAAATTAAAAAATAACTTAATGAAGCTTGGTTTGGGCCAATTGCAAGTTGCCCAAGCTTGATGGGCTTAGACTTCGAGTTAGATTTGAGCTTGAATGTATATTTTTGGGTTAGACTAACCAGTCTATTGTCAAACCAACTTAGATATGAGCTTGAATGTATATTTTTGGGTTAGACTAACCAGTCTATTGTCAAACCAACTTTAAAGTTCCTACTTAAGCTCATAGATATCTTCCTTTGTATTGTTAATTATATAAATATAAAATTAAAGGCAGAAAATACCAAACTTAAAAGAAATTAAAGCAAAATATGAAATTATTCATCAAACAAAGGAAAAAAAACATCTAAATTATTAGTTCTTAATATTGAAAGCAAATCCACATAAAATTGATAAGAAATTAAGTTTATGATTGGGTTGCCTTCCAATAAGTATTTTTCTATGAGTCTTTTAGGTGGACTCTTTCATTAAACTTGATTACTTGTTAGAACAATGTGAATGCTCCCTTTTTCATCAACATAAAGAGCGTCATGTAAAGGATCACCATCTCTAATTTGCACCTTCTTCTTTAATTTTTCCTTCTTTTTTTTTAAATGATCTAGCAGGTTAAGGAATTCTTGATTTATACTTCTTTAGTGTTCTCCTTACCTTGCTCTTTTTTCCTCCTTAATATTGATAAGCTCATCATACTTAGAGCAACCTCCTTTATATGCTACCTAAGGATATGGATTATGTCACTAAGTAAGGTGCCTTGTGGTCTCTCTATCACTTTAGTTAGTTAACATATTTGAACTTCAAGATTCCTTATCAAAGCATTAATGATTCTAGAACTGAGAAGAGCTTGTTGAGATGAAATCTCTTATCATATCTTTCAAATTCAACTACTCCTCTTTCTGAACATGTTGCGAAAATTTGGCAAAAGGTTATCTTGAAGCCTATTGATTGCTTTTAAGAAAAATGAGGATGATTTCTCTACTATAAGTCTTATTGTAGGATTTATTTTACCTCTTGAAGCTTATCTTCAAATCCATTTACTCTATTGATTTTGCTATGGGATTTTTAACTTAACACTCTATTCCTTAATATTCTCTCCTATAGGATTTGTAGCTTATAATTTAAGTATTTTGTGATGAAAATGCTATGTAATTTTGCTTTATCACCTCCATTTGAGATATTAGTGCAATTATGACATCTATATTATAGACCTCAACAAATTTGTTCACTCTCGCCTTTCTTGACTGCTATTAGTAGTTATTCATGATCATTTCTTTTATTAACTTCAAAGCAACCTCTAGAATCTTATTATTTAGTGTTCTACCTACTGCAACAAATATCATTTTCCTTATAAAGCTTATTACACCATTGTAGATGTCTGGAATTGTCTCGTACTGAAAGGTCATGGTATAACCACTTTTTTAGTAGACCTTTATATCTCTCCCATATTTTATATAAGGTTTCATTGTTGAGCTACTAAAGAAAATAGATACAATTCTTTAGCTTTATTGTCTTAGATGATGGAAAGTATTAAAAAGAATTTCTCTCTAAGACTCTCTCAAGTATTGATTTATTAACTAGGTAATGCTTTAAGGCATTACTTTGCCCAATCTTTTAGTGTGAATGGAAACAACCTTATCTTAATTGCATCTTTAGTTGCCCTATTGATCTTAATTATGTTACATATCTCGAAAAATTGGTGATTGTATTAGAATCCTCTCCAATTAATCCATTAAATTATACATTCTATTGAAACATTTAAATTACATTAGGCTTAGTCTTTAAATAATGAGCATTTGTCTTTTACTTTCTAGTGTTCAATTATTTTCCTTAGAGATAGTTTAGCATACTCCATCATTCCTCTCCTTTTTTATTCCATTTTTTAGGTTGTAATTCTGATGCATCTCTAAGTTCTTACTTCATTCAATCTCTTCAATTTTGATGCATTTTTTCTCTTATTTTAGATCTTCTCCAAAAAATACAAAAATATCAGCTTCTAATCATAAAACACAATCATTTATAAAATAATAATAATAAAAACAAAGAAAATAAAATAAAACAAGATATAGATAAAATTAATAAAGTAAAATCTCACAAAAATTAAGAAAACAACTTTACAAGATTAGGAAATTAGTTAATAGATTTCATTAGACTGGAATTGATGTAAATTATATTAGCATTTACCCTTTTATGTTAATGCCACCCAAGTTTTTCATTAAAAAATTTATTACCCACTAACTATGTAAGTACACCTATCGTTGGTAGTAATATAATAATAAGTAGGAGTCGAATCCCATTAAGAAGAAATGTAGTTATAAAATTTAATACGATTAACTAGTCTAAGGATAATAAATAAAAATATGGTGTTTATAGATTTTTTTCAAATGAAGAAATGTAAAATAAAACTAAACTAATTTACTTTGACAATAACCAAGAAAATATTTTAGACAAGTATTCCATCTAATAACACTTTTGACTTCATGATTTAATTAACATAAATTAGATATCTTCTGGATTGGTAGGACATCTTAGACATTGAAACTACACTCTCTCTAGCTATTTAACCATATCTTTACCGTTGCTAGCACCTTTTTGAATACATTATACTATATGAAATTATATGAAAGGTTCCACCCTAATATTAGGAATATCACATAGGTCTTCCTTGAGCATCTCATTCAATCCCTTCTACTAACACTATGATTCACTCATATATTTCATGTCTTAAATTAAATTAAATCAATCATATAAAAATAATTACTAGGATTTTCTTATTTAAATATAAGGAGTGTTCAACCAAAATAAATAATTTAAAAAACAAAATAAAAATAAGTTATAGTAGAAGCAAATCTAGATTAACTTCTTAATTCTACCAACAACTTGATCTACTGAAATGACATTTAGATTTTGATTCTCTAGTGAAAAATAACTTAAAATCAATAGCCCAAAGGTTAGAGAAGCTTTTCGCAAATAACCCTAACTTTTTTAGACCAAAAAAAGGACGTTTCTTAGAAGTGTTTTCATTAAAAGACAACTAAAGTCATATAAGCATTAGGGTTTCTACTCTTAACTATTTTTACTTGACTTAAGTCACTGACTATGCTATGAGTATGACTCAAATTATTGGCCATAATGAATTATCTAGGTTATAGACATGATCTTTGGTATGATCGTCTCTTGAAGATGAATACATGGTCCTTGGCATGAGCATATCTCTTAATTGTGGATCTCACTATTTATTCTCTGACTTGCCCAGATCTTTTACACGTCTGTAAATGATCCACCTGATCCTTTCACAACACATAATCCTTTTAGGATTCAAGCTGCCATCCATATGTGAGCTAGACCATGTTTCTCTAGAAATTGTTAATATCTTCATATTCTTTTATTATAATTGATTCCAATTCTTGAATAATATCATCTCAAAGTTCAATTTAAATAATTACCTTAAAATATCTAAAAGCTAAGTAAAAAAAGTAATTTTGCATTAAATCAAGCACAATATTTAAGAAAATAAGTGCATATTTCATGCACATCAATCACAAAGTTTAAGCTCAAACCTAATCCAAAGTCTTAAAAAAAAATCTTTTAAGCCTTATCCCAAGATGAATGCTAGTTAAACCAGGTTTTATACGTTGACTTTAGGTTAGTTGGCTCTGAGTTATTTTGCTTACCCTAAGCCAGTTTAATCTTTATGAAGATATAATGGTTATTAAAGTAAATATCACAAAATTTGAAAAAGGTAATTTTTGTAAGTAATGATAGTTATGTTGACATTCTCTTCTACAAGGCATTACAAACAATGAGACTCGAATAGTGGCAATTCCAACCAACATCTTATCCTCTAGTCAGGTTTGAAGGAGATCAAATCTTTATTAAAGGAAAAATAGATTTGATCAACTTTTGATATAATCAGGGAGTATCTCAATAGGCTACTACGATGATCTATAATGATACCTAGAATTGTTGTATATAATATGTTTTTGGCTAATTTTATTGCATACAATAAGAGCCATCTTGTCACTATATCAGTTGCTTATAAAATTTTCCATACAAATTGGTATAAGAGAATTTTTAAAGAATAATGAAGTCTCTAGACATTGTTATATGGCTTTATTAAAGAAGAAAATTTTTCCTTAATAAATGAACATTAAGGAAATGGATCTTAAAATCTAGGTGAATGAAATCAAGGCAATAGTAGTCAAATAGATTTGATAAGTTTAAGATAGAGATGTAAATTGTAATAGAATACTATGAATAAGGGCATATATGGGCTAAGAGTAGCACATTAGAATAATGGAACTTTTGAAAGGATAACAATAGATATTCATATAATCATCTTTAGATATAAAAAGGATTAAACCCTTTAATAACCTATAAGTTGAATTTAAGACATGATACAAATAGAACTTATCCAAACAATTATTCTCCTCTTCTAAACCTTTAATTTGAGTTTGGACATATTTAATTAAACCCTGAAAAAATTTAGTTTCATTAGATTGTCATTTCTCTATGTCCTTTAAATTAATGATTTTAGTATCCTTTCCTCGACATCTTTTTTGATCTAATTAAGAGAGAGATTGAGTTTATTAATCTTTAAATCTATACGCTTATTGCAAACTAACATTGTACTTATTACTTGCAAAATAACAATGAAATAATTGAATAAAAAATAATGAATTCATCCAACAATTTAATTACATACCTGATGACTATGTAGATATTGTGTCCTACTTAACATCACTTAGGTGCTTATCATCATTTAGAGGCATAACCATACCTAAGACACATGGTTCCACATTGTTGGACTTAAACATGGAATCTCCAATCTTGACAGGTCATCGAGAATAATAGACTTCATCAATCATGAAAGGCTCCACAACATTATACTCTATGTAAACCATATTTGGTGTTGTAGCAAGTTGTGGCTCCAACATATCTATTGTTTTTTCCTGCTTATTGGTCCCTTTGGTTAAACTAAACTTATCGTGAATTCCTATTGTAATTATTATCATGCTTCATCTTCTTATTCAAGTCAACAAACCTGCCTTTGAAGGCAGGTTTTTCTTCCTTAAAAATATGTTGACTGGATCAATATTTGTAGCAAAAGAAAACACTATGATCAGTATATAAACACTGCAAACTTGCAATCAATAAAATATAAGGAAACCTATAAGTTTATCATCAAAAACTCCAACCTTTATCATTTACTCTTTGATGATGTCTTCCCCAAAAAGAGACTTATGTCACTCAAACAAAAGAGTATATGATCGATCTCTCAAAAAGGCTCACAATCCTACACCTTCCAATAAATCCTCCTTACCGGGTCATTCATGCATCCTCACATTAAGTGTCATATCAGAGATGGGAAGAATAGAAAATTCTGGTATGATAACTAGCATCCTCTAGGTCCTTTATGCTACATCAATTACTTTTCAGCTTTAAGACGCTCCATTCCAGAGGACACTAAGGTGCAAATGCTTATCCAAAATAGTAGCTTGACATGGCCATTTCATATGATTAGAGGAATCTGACTTATTATGGAACAAATGCCAGTTTACTTACTAGATCAGACACAGGAAGATAAGGTTAGATGGGAGCTACACATGTCACACAACTTTACAACTCAATCTTGTAAACAATTATTGCTTGGTCCACTCATTAACTCCTCCCTCTCTAGACTGATATGGGTATCTGGAATTTTCCAAACACACTTCTTTATACTTTGGTTAGCAGCTAGGCAAAAGCTATGTACTAGAGATAAGATAAAATTTCAGATTCTAAACCTATCATGCCTGACATGTTCTACAAAAGATGAAACAATGGATCATATTTTCTTCAGGTGTATTCAAACAAGACAACTATGGAGAAAATTTCTCTGCATATTTAATCTTGAAGATAGAGGTCTTAGCTAGATGGACTGCTTGTTATAGGTAAATGGATTAAACTGGAATTGCAAAGGGGATCAAAAAGTGCTCAAGGCTAATTTTGTTATATTCGTGCATTTTATTTGGAGAATGCAAAACACAATGATCTTTAGGAAATCAGAAGATTATAAAATATACAACCGGATGAAGTTCTACCTCAAGTTAAGAATAGCAACCATGTTAGCTCCTTATATACTCTTCACTTGTAACCGAATCAAACAACAATTGAGGATATACAAAAAGCTGATGCTAGGTTCTAAAATTTGTGTATTTGACTGGTTTTTATACAAGCTTTGTTTGTAAGAGTAGTCAATCAATAATCACTATACTTTCCATCTTTTTGATTGAATAAATTATTACTTACCTTCCAAAAAAAAAGCTATAACCTTTGCATGAGTAGAAAAAGGCCACCCTTATCATTAAACCAGAGGTTAGGTTCACTCAATATAAGCTTGAAATCCCATTCACTACCATCTTTCAAAGAGAGCAATAAAAAATTTCCACTTCTAATCATGCGTTCGCTTAGGAGGCTCTTCATTGTGTATAACCATATGCTTAAACTTGCTGTTGTAACTCTTTTCACTTGACAACCACTATGTATAGACATTATCTTAATAGAAAGAAACTAGATGAGCCTTACTATGTGAAGATGACAAGCCTATATTGAATGATAATTGATCAACTAGTTTTCTTCAAATCTTATATTTGAATTAAAGTAAAGTAAGCGCATAAACATAAAGGATATATGTATTTATAAAAAGAGGACACACAATATATATTCCCTAATGGTATAAGATGGATTGTTTTAACAACTCAAGAGATGGATTGTTTTAACAACTCATGATCTTGTCTTCTACCAAAGGCCTTGCAATTCAAGAAGGTACATTTTTCTTCATATATAAGTCAAAAGATGTATTGTACATGGATTAGTGTCCAAAGGAAAAGCGTTTATTTCAAATGTGACCACAATCTTAGTGCGAATGTGAACACATCCTATAGGCATTTAAAATAAGATAAATGAACATCATAATTTTTCGTCGACTATAAACCTAGTGTTAAAACCTCCTCCCTATTTCAACTTAGGTGCTTGAGTTTAAATTTTAATTTGAAAAAAATAGGGTTTAAGTCTTATCCTTAGAATAGGAATCATAATTGGTAAATGATAAGAGGTTGACTAATAAGTAGCTAAAAAGAATGAGACAATATATCTGAATTTTGTGTTACAAATTAATAGTTGTAACCTTAAAGAAGGCTTTTGTTTAAAACTTGGTGGACAAATTATATATATTAATCAAACTTTTATAGACTAGGGCCTAACTTGTATCCCAATAAATTAAGGATCTTTCAATATTGCAGGAGATAGACAAGTTACACCATCATAGACACTTATAAGTCACTATTTTTAATTATCAAGTCATTCTTTTCATTCTTTCTCTCATTCCTCTCTTTAGCTTTACTAATTTAAGTATTAAAGGGGCAAATGTCAGGAAAACAACTTAGCATTTGATCTTACAAGTTTGCTAGAGGAAATTTGTAAGTCAAGGTGAAGTTCTATCCTAAACCCTCACCTTAGGCCTACTCATAAAGACCTAAGCTTGGCCAAAACTTACAGTACTTAAACTCTCTAGTGACTTTATATCATTAATAAACTTATTTATAGTAAATTTTAGAAGGTGATTTTTTATGCGCACTTAAAAATGTTGTTATCAATTTTCTATTATATATATGTATGCGTGTGTATAAAGTTAAAAATTTCTTTGACTACGAATAAAATATTAACTATATGTTATTTTTATTTTATAATATCATAAATTAAGAATAGTGAGAATATATACTTTTTATATTTATAAAAATACACAAATATAATGATATCAATATTGTTATTAGTAAAATTTAAGTGATTGGGTTGTTATATAATAAAATGATTATTTT
>JAOQMP010000210.1:10442082-10461969 GCA_027563575.1 Erythroxylum pedicellare
TCATTCATCCATACCTTATACACATTACTCATGTCCTTAAGATCATGTTTGCATTAAAAGAACACATTTATTCCTTTGAAAAATCATAAATTCCAACATTGAATAAAACAACGTTAAAATAGTTCATTCTTTAAGTTATGACATCAATTAACTACATAAACTTATCAAGCTCTTAACCAATTAATCAAGCAACAATCTAGGCTCATTCTTATCCTTAATCAAGTCCAAATATACCAATTTAGAGTGAAATTTCTCAACTGGAAAGGCTGGTACTAAAATTCCAGAATTTGTAATCAACATCACTAATGTAGTAACTTTACTACCTTCAATACTTCATGAATCAACATCACTAATGTTGTAACTTTACTACCTTCAATACTTCACAAACTTTACAACCTTAGAGACATCAATAACACCTGAAATTCTATAGATTTCCTGTCCTTTAAGGTTACTTCGTTTCACATTAATTTTACTTCCTTATCAGTTACACTAAGGCTTATAAAATTCTACTCACCTATGACATTAACAGTCACATTTACAAAACACCTACAGCTCTAATTTTTCAAATTAAAGAACGCTTCAATAACACCTATCTTTACCATGAATCCATGTTCATTTATACTTCAAATGTCAATCTAATTCATCCATAAAACAACCTAGAATCTATGATTTTTATACATCAAGAACAAAACAGAATAGTATCCAATTCTTGCATCATTTTCTAGCACACTTCATCTTCAAATTCATATACAATCCATCCCAATTCAATTATCATAATCTTTCTATTAAATCATGTCATAAAGATTAATCTTTTTCTTACTTTTCTAGCTCAAATTTCAGCTGAATGATCAAGCCAACTCATCTCTCCATGCATGCAAGATCATCACCAATTCAAGGTAGAAATAGGTTAGTTTTTGGCTAGGATAAAAGACCAAAATAAGAACAATAATTTTCTAGTTCTATGACTATCTTGTAAAGGGTAACAACGTGGATTTGGTGTAGCACTTTAGGAAGACCTAGGTCAAAATACAGAGATGTGAGATGGGAGCAAGTTTTGGTGGAGAGAGTGAAAAAAGAAGAGAAATGAACTCAGCAAAAACTTTTTCAGCATTTGTTTAATTCAACTCGTTGCAAGGTGTTATTTTCTTAGATTAACATTTTTCCTTAGGCATGTACTCCATGAATTATGTCACTTAGTTAGTTAGTCCATTTATCACACAATCATTGCTGCCATTTGTCAATTAACTAGCTATGCCATTTGTCACATATTTTTCCTTGCCAAATGTCACTAATTCTTAACCTTGGTCATCCTAATTTTCCATATGTCAATTTATCTTACCACTTTGCATTTTTCCTAGACCAAATGTACATTTTAATTCATCAATTTTCCAATTGTAACACCAAGTTTACTAATTATAGTCCACCAAACCAAAATTCAAGAAATAAATAATATACAATTCACATCATGATCATTTTAAGCCTTTCATTGCCCAGAATATGTCAATTAAGTGTATATATTATCTTTGCAATGTGCAATAATTCATAATTCATGTGTGTATGCTATTGATATGCATGTGAATGAAATGTAATTTATGAATTCTCAATGATATAGCCATGTGCAATATTCTAGGGGTTTAAATTTTAGTATGGAAAATAGGCTATTACAATTCTCCTCCTTAAGAAATTTCGTCCTTGAAATTCTTACGTGTTTGATAAAATAGGTAGGGTTATTGTTTCCTCACGTTTTCCTCAATCTCCTATAGGGATTCTTCTCTTGAATGATTCCTCCAAAGGACTTTAACCAATGGGAACACTCGGTTTCTTAATTTTTTATTCTAACAACCCACCATCTTAACTGTTTCCTCCACATAACTTAAATTACTTGCAACTTCAACCTCCTAAGTAGATAATATATATGTCAAATCTGACTAATATCTCCCAATCATACTAACATGAGATGTTATAAATCTGAGCCATCTCTGTTGGTAATGCTAACCTGTATGCCAATAGTCCAACTCTCTCAGTAATCTTATATAGACTAATTTATCTAGGGTTTAACTTGCCTTTTTTACCGAATCTCAGTAATATTCACTAAGGTGATACTCTCAAGAATACCATATCTCCCACTTGGTACTCTATATCTCTATGGTGATAATTTGCATAACTTTTCTACCTATCTTGAGCTGCCTTAATTCTACTGCGGATCAATTTTACCTTATCAATAGTATCTTGAATCAATTTTGGGCCTTTAACAATCCTTAGGCCCTCTTCATCCCAATATAATGATGAATGACACTTTCTACCATATAATGTTTCATACGGAGCTATACCAATACTAATGTGATAGTGATTAGTGTATGCAAATTTGATAAGAGTGATATATTGATCCCATGCTCCTTGGAACTGCAAAACACAAGCTCTGAGCATATCATCAACAGTCTTAATAGTCCTCTCACTCTGTTAGTATGTCTAAGGATGAAATATTGTACTAAAGTTTAACCTGGTACCTATTATTGTCTGTAAACTATCCTAGAATCTAGAAGTAAATATGGGATCCTGATATGAAACAATAAACACTAGGACTCCATGTAATCTCACTATTTCATTAACATACCTCTGGGCAAACTGATCCAGTGTATTATTCTCCCTCACAGGTAAGAAATGGGCAGATTTCGTAAATCTGTCAACAATGATAAATAAGGCATCATGTTGTCTCGGGGTTCTTGATAAACCCATAATGAAATCTATAGTAATCCTTTCCCATTTCCACTCCAGAATAGGTCATGATTGTAACTTCCCAACTAGAGCCTGATGATCTTCCTTAATCTGTTGACAAGTCAAACATTTAGTAACATATTCTCCCACTTGCGTCTTCATCCCTGGTTACCAAAAATGTTGTTTCAGCATATTATACATCTTGGTAGTACTAGGATGTATAGCATAGGCTGTTATGTGTGCTTCCTCCAAAATCTCTTTTCTCAGATCATCAACATTAGGTACACATAATCTCTACTTCAACCACAATGCATTGTCTCTCAACTTGCACTCAGAACTCGAATCCTATTTCAACTTCTTAATAAGCTTCACAAAGTCTGGATCTTTACTTTGAGCTTTTTTAATCCTTTCGTGCAATATCGACCTAAGCTTCAATGTAGCTATCAATGATTCATTTTTCCCCAAATTTAACTCAACATTTAATTCTCTCAATTGAACTAGGTTTGGTAACCTAGATGCCATAATTTATTCCACATTGTTATTGGATTTCCTACTTAATGCATTAGCCTTATCATTAGCTTTACTAGGATGGTTTTCAATCGTAAAATCATAATCTTTGTATTGGCCCCCAAAATTTTTTTCTTGATGAATAAGTATGATTTATATCAATTATAAGGTCGTTATGAAAGTTGTGGAGTTAGTTATTATATTGATGTTAGAAAGATTATATGTTATATGTTGACTGAATTAAAGTGTTAAGGTTATAAGAATACTCAAGGGTGTTGTTGGCAAGACACTTAAGGATAAAGAACATAAGACATATAAGGAAGGGTAAAATGGACATTGTGCAATCGTTAAAGGGTATAAAAGGGGAGAAGATTTGTTGTCTTGAATTCTAGAAGAAGCTAGATGCGTGTATGAGAAAAGAGAGAAGAAAGAGAAGCACGAAAAAAATGAAAGAGAGAAAGAAGAGAAAATAAGATAGGGTTTTAATTTTTTTTAGCTTTCAAGAGATATTTTGAGGTTGTTCAAGAAGGGAAAAAGGCAGAGGAAGAGAAGAGCCAAGGACCTCTTCATTTGGTGAATAACCAAGGGGATTAAAGAGGCCTATTTCAATTAGATCATCTTACGAAGTACACATTAAAGATATAGCAGGGAAGAACCTTTGATACCTCAGGTTGTTTGCAAAGAGAAGAAGCATTTTTTAGCAAGTCTATAATTTTGTTCATCTTCGTCTTCTTAATATTAATATTATTACTATTATTATTATTATTATTATTATTATTATTAATTTTAAGAATATACTGCCCTAATAGTACCGTCATCTAAACCTAAAGCTCTTTGCCGTAAACCTTCCTTGCCATGGGTTCTCAGGACAAAGACCACAAGAGCGACAAGAAGAAGATGAAAAAAAAAGCTAAGAAGGCCTCAGGTGACGACCACGAGAACCATGAAGGGGGTAAGAAGATCATCGAAGACCGGCGCTTCGCGTCCGTACACTGGGACCCTCGATTCCAGAAAGTTCCAAAACACAATTCGAAGGTCGCGATCGACTCTCGCTTCAATCGCATGTTTACCGACAAGAGTTTCGCGTCATCTTCTGCTCCGTCGGACAAGCGCGGGAAGCCTAAGAAGCAAAATTCCGGAGCTTCTCTGCGCCATTATTATCGTCTCGAAGAAGAAGAAGAAGAAAAGCGAGAATTGGAGGAAAATGAAGAAGATGCTTTCGAAGCCATCAATACGGAGGTGGTAGTAGAGAGTGAGAGTGAGGAATTGGATAAATTGGGTGGCGGAGAATCGAGTCTTAATGAGTCAGAGGAATCGGAGGACGGCGGAGAGGGAGGTGAAGCGAATTCTTGTACTGACGAAGAGGACGATGTGGAGGTGGATTATGACGATGAAACGCCTGATGTAGAGGTACGTTCGGAGCTTGTGCTTGATTGTTTTAAAAGAAAGTGTAGCAGAATTATCCGCCAAGTTTCGTGAGGGAGTAATCTTTCTGTATTCTTTTGGCATTGTTTTTAAAGCTGTACGGTGGCTAAATGGTACGTATAACCTTTTTGGGCTTACTTTTTCTTATGTGGAACAGGTGGAAAATGTACCCTTAATTGAGGATGGAACCCGCAGGCTTGCTGCTGTTAATATGGATTGGCAGCATGTTAGGGTATGTTATTGTAGTTGCAGAATTTTGTTACTTATGGACATGGAATTATGGCTATCGTATTTGTCTGATTTCAAAATTAAGGGAGAAACTCCATTGTTTTGCTATTATTATATAAAACCATGGTCATCCTGAAATTATTTTGATAGTGCCTTCTTGTCTAGATATTTCAAATGTTAAAGTTTGGAGTCTGCATAAAGTTCAGAAAAGGTACCGTAAATGTGGAGAATATAGGTTTAGCAATATGACTTGCTCATCTATTATAACTCTCGGTGGTTATTATGTGATTTAATCGCCCAAAGGATGGTCCAATCAGTAGAGCAACTTCGCCCTCCTCCCAAGAGCTTCCCAGCCCAAGAGTTTGCATGTTTGAGTCGCAGTAAGAGGGTTACAACTCGCATAAAACTTAGGATGGCTGGTCGGAATTGGAGACATGCTAGAGGTTGCAATTGCAGTTGGATTGAACCTGTCCACTTGACGAGCCAACTTGGCTTTTAGTTGTTAGCTTGTCAGTGACTTATTTGTAACACGTAGTTTGTAGGCTATTATGTGCATCTGACAGAGTAGCGATTGCAAATTCTAAAGTTATTAAAAAACATATTGCTTGATATCTCCTGACTAAATTCTAATCCGTTTCTCATTTTATCATTATTGTCTTCTTCCTCTTTATTTGGTCCAATTTTATTAGGTACTAGAACTGGTATTATATACCATCTACACAAAGTTCCACTCATAAACTTTCTGTGTCCTTGTATAAAATTTTCCTGTGTATCTTTCCATTTGTCTTGTGAACCTACTAATGATATAATTGGATTATGTAGGCTGCTGATTTGTTTGTAGTCTTGCGTTCATTTCTACCAAAAGGTGGAGAAATATTGTCTGTTGCTGTTTATCCCTCTGAGTTTGGGCTTCAACGCATGAAAGAGGAAGAAATCCATGGTCCTGTTGCCTTATTCGAGGATGAAAAAGAGAAAAAAAATGAAGATGATGATGACAACGAGATTGACTATGAGAAGTTGCGTGATTATGAGAAAAGTAGGCTTAGGTAATAATAAGAATTTGCAACTTTTCATCTTTTCACAACAACCTCTTTTTCATATCTTTGTAATATGGTTCCTTTGCTTTCCATGTATTTTTCATCTTAATGTTTTATGTCAGGTACTACTATGCTGTTGTGGAATGTGATTCAGTTGCAACCTCAGAGCATCTGTACAAAGCTTGTGATGGACTTGAGTTTGAAAGGTCTTCCAATGTGCTCGATTTGAGATTTATTCCTGATTCAATGGAATTTAAACATCCACCACGTGATGTTGCTACAGAGGTACATATTTATTTGGCCAATGATTGGTGGTTTTTTTATGGCAACTTTCTCTAGAGAAATACTTTACCTGGGAATTTTGTTCCTGACATGACTTGAAAGAATGGACTATAGCATACAGTTGATTTTTGTCCTTTGCAGCACTTAAAGAGTATTATTTTAGCAAAAAATGCAGCCTTTAACTTTTTGGGCTTTCTTTGGTGCTACAACTACCTCCCTTTAGAAACCTACAGGTTATGAGGGATTGGATTTCCAAACTAAAGCACTTCAGCACAGTAACATCCCTATTTCTTGGGATGAAGATGAGCCACAGCGTTTAAAGACTTTGAGAAGAAAATTTAATGCTGATCAGGTGCTTGAGCTTGACCTGAATTTACTTGTGATTAGTTTATTGTTTCAAGTTTCATGTGGAATTTGGTGTAATGGATGACTACTCTTTTAGTTTGTTCATCTGTGTTGAAAGCCTGAGGGGCCACTAGAGTATTATGTTGCATTTTAAAAATTGTGATTGTTTTGCTTTCTGTATTTTGCTTCATTTGTCTTGTGGGGACATGATATATCCTAATCAAGTTAAAATGAGTTTCTAGGCTTTAGACTTGATGTTCAATGAGTGAAACCCTGTATTGGAAGAAACTTTAACCACTAGAGCTTTACCTTCTTGGAGATGGCTACTTGATTAGCTCGTAAAGAAGCATGACTTTCTTTGAGTTGATTCTTCTTTTTCTCTCTTTGGCATTTATTGGTCATTGTGGATTCCTTATTGGTAATATGGCCTTCAGACACTTGAAGCATGCACGTGAACTTCAATGAAGGAAAGCAAAGGATCTTGCTGCTGCTTCACTAAAGACTAGGTCCATGTAGCTGGACATATGGTCATATGCAAACATTCCACAAAATTTTCTAATAACAAGTTTTCTCATATATTGAACATTTTATAATGTATGTGCCATAGTTGACTACGTAAATACTCTGTGCATGTCTGACACGTTGACATACTTGAACACGTGGTTCATTCTTCCATATATTGACATAGCATGATTTATTGATGTGAGCAAGGAGTATAGAAGAAACAACTACTAGAGTTGTAAAACCAAATTTAAAATACACTGCTCAATGAGAAA
The DNA here is from genome assembly GCA_027563575.1 of Erythroxylum pedicellare. Classification (NCBI taxonomy): domain Eukaryota; kingdom Viridiplantae; phylum Streptophyta; class Magnoliopsida; order Malpighiales; family Erythroxylaceae; genus Erythroxylum; species Erythroxylum pedicellare. The sequence goes on from JAOQMP010000210.1 coordinate 10,449,398, forward strand.
GGACATCATATATCACTTATTGCGTTCAAATGATGGAGATTTTGTATACTTCTTGCAACTTTGTCATGCCTAATCTGTTTTCCTATAGCTAGCAGAACTGGAGTTGAAGGAGTTTTTAGCTTCGGAGGAAAGTGAAACTGATGATGATGGTGACAATGAGAATAGGATGGTGGATGCATTGGATAGAAACCATTGTAAGCGAGAAAAATATCGTGCTTTACTTCAGTCTGGTGATGGGTCAGATGGAGATGGTGAGGATGAAGGCAAAGATATGGAGATTACTTTCAACACTGGCTTGGAGGAGATAAGTAAGCGTGTCTTGGAAAAGTGGAATAAGGGACCAGAAAGTGTTTGGGAAGCAGTATTGAAAAAAACACGTGAGAAAAAGAAGGCTCGAAAAAATAAGTCCAAGTACTCTTCAGATGATGAGAATAGCAATATTGATGAAGAAACAGAACAACCAGATGATTTCTTTATCGAAGAGGCTGCGGTGAAAAAAGCTAAGAATAAAAATTCTCGGTCTAAAAATGACAAGGCAGACCAGGATGGAGATGAGGAAGCAGTGGCAAGCAGAGCAGAGCTTGAATTGTTACTTGCTGATGATAAGGGGACTGACGATGGTCGTAAGGGATACAACTTGAAACCTAAGAAAGCAAAAGGTAAAAGGAGAGATGAAGTTCCCGATGAGGACAAATTGCCAGTTGCTGATTTTGACGATCCTCGGTTTTCAGCTCGCTTCACTTCTCTCTTTGCTTTGGATCCCACGGATCCACAGTTCAAAAGGTGCTGCTTATGCACAACTTTAGCACTATGATGCAGCGTGAAAAATGTTTAATTCTCATATGTACTTGTTTTCTATCGGATATTACTTCTGTGTGCATGAGTTATTTCATTTAGGTTGCTACTCATTTAAACTAAAAGTTTTGAGTTCACTGTTGCAGGAGTGCAGCGTATGCCCGACAATTGGCTAGGAAGCGGCATAAGGATGACAAACATGAATTGCTGGGAAATGAGTGCGATAAACAAATTACCAGCACTCTCTCACCATCGGTTGATCATCAGACAAATGCCAATGCGAATGTGAGCTCTGATATTTCACCACCAAAGAAAGAGAAGCTTGAGTTATCGTCATTGATAAAATCAGTTAAGACCAAGTCAAAACAGATGCAGTTGCCCTCCAGTAGGAAGAAATCGAAGAAAGAAAATAAATTTCAAACATAGAGGAATGAAGGATATATTGTTAGCCCGAGCTATCATCCTTGGCTCACGCAGTAAAAAGATGTCAAGATTTCGGGGAAAACGAAATTTTGGTAACATCTAAGTGTTCATTCCCTACTATTACATAGACTAGCAGACGTGGAATCGAGTCAGGGAGGGATCACAGTTTGTTCCAAGCAAAGGCTGACTTTGCTCCAACTGCAAAATTCCTTTTGTTAAAGAGTGTTCTCTGATTATCGTTTTTCGTACTTGTTCATCAGTAGAGTGAGTATATTCTTATATTGTGATTTATGACCACATATTTAAACAATGTCCATAAGACTATAGACAGGAATTCTTATGCCTTGTTCTTTTACCTAATTTAATGAATGATATTCGATATGTATCTTTCAGGAGACAGACTACAGTTGCTGCCTAATATTGAATTTGTATCTTTAAAGGGTCAGACTACAGTTGCTCCCTATGGCAAATGAACCATCTTAAGATCCATAATTTACCTCAATTATTCATTCAGGCTATGAACAAACTGACCAGGTGGACTCGAGGGTTTTAGATAATATATTCCCTATTGTGTAGATTGTTCAATTTTACTCGAATTCACACAATTAGACTCTGCCGTTGCAGTTATATTTCATCATTGTATTATATGGTTTTTCTTGGGGCAGTGATGTTTCATCATTGAATCAGTCATTGCGCCTAGCTCCTTAGTCTATCATGTGCCCGGTAGGACCATTTAAAAATCGAACAAGTTCTAGACATAAGCTAGTTTAAGTAATGCGATCCGCTTACAAACGTATCTCCACGCAAATTAGGAAGAAAAATTATTTCAAAATCGATAACCTGCAACAGATAGTAATCGAAATATGACAATACTATATCCGTTGAATCTGTAATTAATAGATATGTTATGTAGAACCCGAGAATTTAAAGTATGCTACTTATACAAAAGTAATAGTGAAAGAATGGCCAACAATGCTTCGAATTTGATGTGTGACTATGTGGGGAAGAAGAACATCTGGAGTGTATAAGCTAAGGAGTTGGCAAAAGTCTCAGTATGCAGAAGAATGGGAAAAAAAAATTGGAAAAGACATCTAAAAAATGGCAAAGAGTGCGATTATAAGCACGAAAGTGAGGGGATTCAACTGGGGTGAATGATTTCCTACAGTTGATGGCAATCCCCCTGTTACCTGCGAATTGTTATCATTTCCTGCTGTAGCCTGTGGAATTACTGCACTGGCAGGAGGCTTTGCAGAACCAGCCGGGGCGATTGGTAGAGTGTTGGAATAGCTATCATCATCAGAACCTACAACAGAAAGTATCCCATTAGCCACAGGAAAAACAGATACAACAAGGTGAGATGAAAATTCAGGTACTACACTTACAGTTAGATAGCTTCCAACCCAGCACATTCCTCTCACGATCAAAAACTACTCGGTAACCAGTCATGAAATTTTCTGGACGCGCACGGATAATTTGTTAGCTAATGAATTTTGGTAATGCAAATGCAGAAATATTAAAAATTCGGTAAGGAAAACTATTACGAAAAGTACAATTTCCAAACGTTAAGTTCCATAGTGAACACAAGCAGCAAGTTTTAACCATAAGAAAACAAAGCTGTAATCAGATACTCACGTCCAATGATATTGACGTCTCTACTTTTCACAACACCCAGACAGTAAAAATAAGCCCCATCCTGCATATTGCAAGAACAAATATGTAATCCAAGGGCAATGATAAGATCTGATAAAACATCACAGTAAGATTATACCTGGCCACCCACTACTACTATTGGATCGGTTATATTGAATTCATCTCCACCTTTCATTACCAGACTCAGTGTTGGAATCAATATATCATTTTGGTTTGTGCTGTAGACAAGATGAAAGTAAGTTCCTCAAGCATTGAAGAAAAGAAGAAAAAGATATAATTGAGGTTTTCCCGCATGAAACTGACCCGAGGTTATAACAATACTCAAAAGGGATGTCAGTAATAGATGCACGTGTTTCTTTCACGCGGCTATTGAACTGCAGAAAATAGTGAACTCTTAAGAAACAAAATGATACAGAATGCTTTTCGACATAAAAGAACAGCATACCTTCTCAGTTACAAGCGTATAAGCTGGGTCGTTTAGGTATGTGAATGAGGTGCCAGAGTCGAAGATTGAATAGAAGTCCAAATTAGCAGCATTCCCCTCCACATTTGTCTGAGTAATGCTGACGTTATAAGTTGGACTGACAACAAAGTTCACTGGGCATTAATACAACCATCAACATTGAGCTTAAATGTAGAAAGTCAAGTGCATGTATATGTGTCTGTGAGTTTGTCTTCAAATTTATGTGGCTCAATCAAGACTAAAACAAGTGAGTGCTTACTGTAAGTGGTGCAGATTGAACGGCGTTTCCCCTTGATCCGAGCTTCCTTTATCTCCAAAGCTGATTCTCCCAAGCCCATCACGTCCAAAGCACATAGAGAAGGAATTCGGGATATATCCTTCCCTTGCTAAAGTACTAGGAACTGATATATTGGACATACCAAGACCAAATAAACCATTTGGAGCAGCACCATCCAAAAATGAACCTGTCTGAACTCGGCCACAACTGCAAGGAAGGAAGAGGTCTGAATCACCAAGTGACTTATACCAAATAAGAATCCCTAAACAGAGATGGTTATGAACTGTGAATCAAAAGCTAAACTTATGCATAATAATGCAAAAGCTATTACACACACCAGCATCCATGCACGCCATAGGAGGTCAGTATAGAGATGTAACAAATAACTATTGATATACAAAACAACCCACCCGAGTGAAACGTTTGCGTCAACAGCTTTTGTCCGAGAATCATCCGTGATCAAGTGCAACACATCCTCTACCAAGACCCCAGTTGAAGAAGTACCATTAGAAAGATATGCTATTTGATAAGGGCAATTACTTTGAGCTGACAGGCAATGCTTTTGCTGTGAGCACATGTCGTTATTGCAGAGGATATTCTGGCTTGTAGATGACATATTAGGGCTGTAGGTATTAAGCTCTATTCGCTGTTTGATATACAGAGCTTAAGTTAGAAAAAGAGCAACACAACTTCATCTTAGACGTAAAATCATGAAAATTGAACAACTCAAAACAAAATCTAGCCCATCACAAGCTAACCACGATGGAATACAGGACCTCTGTATCCACTGTTTTGCGCAACAACAAGAAACAACGATTGAGGGAAGCCATTCTACCAACTTAAAGACAACATATCTTTCGTATAATACTTCAAGAGTATGGTGATGAGATAGTATTAGTTAGCTACAAAAAATTATCGAGAAGAAAAGAGGATAAATGGAAAAGAAGGAGCCTAGATGATCTATCATAAATTTCTGGAAACAAAATCCTTGAAATAATGTTCTATCACCTTCCCAGAAGGGGTTTCGAGTCCTTTTACGCAACTAATACAATCACATGGCACCCAGAAGAGGTCACTTCCAGTGTCTAGCGCAACCATAAACCATAAACTTGGAGTTCCAATTGAAACATTAGCGTAGTGTAAACTGCAAAATGACCAATCAGAAGAGTGCTCGGGTTAAGAAACATGTCATCTGGACTATAGGAACAAGCAAATAAAAGGGAAACAAATCAATCCGGCTGCCCAGAAAATCAAAAGGAAAAGCCTCGGAATCTGCTCCCAGAATCACCAATTGAAAATTTATCGCTAGACCAATTTGCAATGAAATAGAATAATTCTAAAAGAAATTGGAAAACCAACAGTCCTCTTCAAATGGAAAGGTAGAAGCTGAAAACTCATCTCTTTGACAATTTCGAAATTCATATATTTTCAAGTTATTGAAATTGCAAAAACTAATGAAGTAGTTTGATGTCTGACAGTTGTCAGAAATTTCTCAAATATCGCTCTCTCTAGACTGTCTTTTCTGAAAGTTCTACGAGTTTAGCAGGCATGTAACAAAAAACTCAACCAGAAAGCAAAAGGGCAGAAAAACCATTATTGCATTCACCGCCATCGATCTCACCGCTGCGAGCATAAAAAAACTAAAATTGCAAGTTCGTTTTTGCTTTTCAGTTTTGGTCTATTAGTAAAAGGGAAGAAAAAAAAACCACAAAAGCAAAAGCTTTTCGATTATAAACAAAGAAGGAAGTAGAGCGACGACGAAAAGACTCCAAATTTGGAATAAACAGAGAAAGAGAGAGAGAAAATACACTTGGAGATGAGATTCAGCTGTAAAATGGATTCGAACAAGAAAGGGAAAGCGAAAGCAGAAGCTTGAATTAGCAACTCCAGCCCAAACTTCAACATAGAATTCAGTAATCCACTATAGAAAGACAGACAAGATACAAATGTCGCAAACTGGTACTTTGAAGGAACGGTAAACATGAGCTCGTCGAGGAATTTATGGAAACTAAACCAAGCATATCAGTTATCACCCTGTTTTCTCCGATTCTCTCACCAACCAAGCATAGCAGAATTGAACCAAAAACACCCTGTTCTCTAAACACTTAATGATCCTGAAGTAATCAACAGTAAAAGCGCGAACAATACGATTAACACATGCACGATAACTGAAGACAACAAAAACGTAAAGATGTATGATTTGCTCTTACAATCCCAAAGTGTTGATTCGATAAGTATGATTCCCACTGGAAAAAGTGAGCGGAGTGGACCCATCGGTGGTGGCAAGTTTCCGCCCATGAAATGCGCGGTCACGGTGGGCCATAGCAGAGTAATATTGAAAACTACCCTTCTCTGGCAACTCATCAAAGTCCAAAATTCCCTTTACCGGATCGGAGTACCGGTGATGGATGTCAAACTCAAACGTTCCGATCCCATGGCAAGTTCTCACCGATAACAACAGCAACGAGAGTAACGAACAACACAGAGACTTGTAGTAGTCAGGGCTACAGTAACTATAAGAAAAGATAGGAACTTGGGCCATGAACATCCCCTGAATTATGTGCTAGAAAGGGCTAAGAAGATGAGATGATGACACCAACAAGGGTGGCAGGCCGTTGTTTACGACGGAATGGGTTCTTGTCGTTTCCGTTGCCTTAGAGAGAGAGAGAGTTATTTTGTGTTAGAACTTAGAAGAAGAAGAACCGCGGGTGGGTTGGGTACCATGTAAAAAGAGAATTGTGGGTGTGGGTCCTACGTTGTTTGAATATGCAATTGCAATTTAGATGATAAAATCGGGCTTTGCGTTGACATCAGATTACATCATTTGACATCTAGTCTCCCTACCTAAATCAGACAAGTGTCACACATCCAACGGCTTAGAATCTTCGTCGCCTCCAGTCTATGTGTTCAGAGTCAAAGAGCTAGTGATTTCCTTAATTGAATTGCCATTTGCCAGGTTTCGGTTTGGCTTCGGCAGGCGTAGTTGTGTAGTGTAGTCATCTGGAATTGGAGGAAGGGTGTGTTTTCTAGATAACAGAAGAATTCAACCGCAATTGAGGATGGGGTCACGATCTTCAGTCTCGTCTTTCTAAAGTCACCCCCAAAAACTTCAAACTTGTGCTTCTGCATTCATCTTTGAACGCTTCTTGGGTCAAAGAAAACAACCTTTTACCATGAACATTTTCCTCACTATGTTCAAACTTTTTTACTCTCACTATGTTTTTAAGTTACACGCAATTAATAATCATGCACTTATTAGAACTAAAGTACTGAATAACTAACAACAGATTCAAGCCCAAATTTTCAAACCTTTCAAGTATTAGAACTTGACAAATGGTACTTCACCGTAAGGAAAACATGATATTTCACTTTGTTTACACTCTTTGTTGGGTACGCAACGCAACCGCGACATAAGAAAATGGGAAATGAGCACTTGGTCATCTCTCTAGCAAAATCAAAATGAGAAATTCATGCTTTGAATAGTTGGTAATGGAAGGAGACCAACTTCGGCAGAGAAGAGAGTACTTGGAAGAATGATAAGGAAATTTCTTGCTTTATATACAACCACCTTTATTCAATTGAAACCACACAAGTACGAAACTACGCCAAGTGTGGAGGATGACTTGACGACCTTTTGAGTCAATTTTGGTCCCCCACGATCTAAATTATGTTCATAAAGCCAAAGAGGAAAAAACATTCATCGCCGCCTCATCAATGTAGGTACACAAGAGCCAACGGCAAGAAGATCCACTGCAAACTTTTCATAGCTCCTGATGATGAAGGAGCTTAATTTACCTAACCAGACTTTATGAAATTGCATGCAAAGTCAAACATGATGACAATCGGGCTAAACTTTTTGTAAGAATCCTATGTTCCAACTTTTCTTCAAAACTTTTTCAACATTCTATAAAGAAAAATGAATATAGCAACGAAATAGAGGCCTGATTAAACTCGATCACTAACCTCGTTGGCATAATTATTAACCTAAGATGAAAGACTTGTTCTTACTATGTATCATAAAGTTGAAATTTTGGTAATATAGATCGAAAATGATAGGTCATAGTTGTATATTTCGCATGAGATATTTTAAGATGCAAATGCTATTGGCTGTCTGTTACCTAACAAATTTAATAGAGAAAAAAAGCAACTACAACATTCTTCTAACCATGTTTCTTTCTCTGATATTGACTTGGTTTCTAAAACAGTATCTCCATTTGTTTGACCCTTGGATGCATATACTCACAGCTTTTAGGTAATATATTCCAAATGTGAATCGACTCTTTCTAGTAAAGACAAATGTAATTTCAGGTGGTTTTTGGGACAATTTTAATAGATAGACCTCTCCAATCTTTATAAGAGAATGTGTAGATTATGACAGTGAAGAGATAAAAAGCATAGAGTTAACGTGTCGAACATCTGGATAGGTCAAAGCAGAGTTAGGCAAATTTAATTTTTGAAAAGAGATTTAAGCAGCCTAAAACTCGATCAAGTTCAAACTCAAATAGTGTAAGCCAAGATCGAGTTTTGGGCCAAGCTCATATTGTGTTCTAAGAAGGTCAATCACCGATCTAACTCAGCCAAACCTATGGCTAGATATATGATATATATTAGGGAAGCAATTAATGCTAAAAATATGGAAACCTAGACAAAGACTAGACAAGCAAAGAAAGCAAAAAACTCCAGCTTATACAAATTTTTGCAACATCTTGCTTAAATATTGTAGAACAATGGGACTTAGCTATTTAGCTAGCGTATTAAAGAAACCCATATGTCTAGATGCTTAAACTACAAAACTAAAAAAATTGGTTATATCAAGTTTGATGTTGAGCTGGATAATTAAAAAGATCTACGTGAGAAGCTGAAAATTATAAGATTGAATGAGGAAGAAAGGAGAAGTAGACGAAGATACCAATTTCATACTAGTGGAAGCCAATGAAGCCTTAAAAAAAGGAATAAAGACCAACTGGTAGAATATATTGCATAAGATACTCCACTGAATTTGCAAAAGTTAAAGAGGAGTTTGAGCAAACAAATGTCAGTACAAAATTGTCGAATGAGGATGAAAATAATTGTTTACTAAATTAGGTTGATAACCAAAATAGGGAGGCTATAATAAGGCACCAAATTGAAATTCCAAGAGATAATTACCCAATAGGAAGAAGTGAAAAAGAACCAACTAGCATTATAACTCACCATTAACCACTAGAAGTGACTAATCTAATGCCAGAACCCAATTTAATTTAGAGAGATATTGTCAATATAGAATTAGAATTCTCCACTATAAAAAAATATCAAGAAGAAATAAGAAGAATTAGGCAAGATCAAACTTGAAACCCTATCAGTTTCCTTCTTAATGTGTAATATCAAGGAGCCGTAGTAAATAATTGATAGTTGCAAATATTTTAAGGAAAAAGAAACCATGTTTTGTAGGCATTTGATAGGTATGTTCTAAAGTGTGTTTTCTAGGTTGTAGAATGTGTTATTATGAGTTTTCTTGGGTTATAATCAGGTGTTTAGGACTTAGATTTATGTTTTTCTTAGTGTTTTGTTTGATAATTATTGATTAGGGCAAGAATTTGATCTTAATGCATGTTTGATGGGATTTTTAATGTGTTTGAATGATAGGTTGAGATAAGGAAATTCAAGAAAAATTAAAGAAGTTAGAGGAAGGCAAAATCCTGTAGCATTGAAGCAGAAGCTATTGGGGAGCCTTTATCACAATCGGGCTAATCACAAAAATTGAACACAATCGTAATAGTGCATGCAGACAAGAGATAGTGCTCAATTATGCACATAAACGATCGTGCAAAGGTAGAATTTCTCAGTCAGGATATCTTTGTATTTTTGACAATTTGAGGCTATTTTTGAACTATAAACAAGTGAGGAAACCCTAAAAAGAGCCCTGGAGGACTAAGAAGTATAAAAGGCACCCAAAAACATAAGAAGATGTGGCTAAAACATCTAATAAGGAGACCAAAGAGGCAACAAAAGAAGAATATATCCAAGATTCAATCTTCTACTCTTTCCTTTTCTTTCCTTGTTCTTGAATGTTGATTATGGACAATTGTGGGTTTATTTTAGCTATAAATTGCTAAATTTGTTTTAGGAATTACTCTTGAATTGTTTTTTTTTTAACTTTTATGTTCTTGATTTAATATAAACATACTTTGTGACATTTATTGCTTTAATCTTTAATCTGAATCAGAGATTAGGATAAAATATTTATGTTATGTTGCACAGCTAGAGTTGTTACCATAATTGACCCATAAAAATCACAATAGTAGGCAATTGAAGCGAGATCTTACTTGCTTGTTAGCTATCTATAGGATTGCTTCAAATCCTATTTTAATTAGGATTACTTAGTTAGATCTCAAGAGAGGATAATTTTACATATCTAGGGTCAAGTATTACTAAATTAAAGGGGTGAGGTGAGAACAAAACAAGGATAGATGTAATTCCTAAGCTGATATCATTGATTAATCACAAGTTCACGACAACCTTGTTAATTATTCAATTGTTAATTTTCTCTAGTTTAGTTTATTTTCTAGCAATACTTATTATATTGTTTACCTTAAACAAAGTGTTATAATTTTTTTAGGTGTTTAATAACAATCCTCACGGGAGCGATACTATTTGTACTATAAAGATATGACCTGTATATTTGATGTATAAATATATTTAAAAAATCAAACAAACAAGTTTTTTGCGTTGTTACTAGAGATTGTAAATTTAACATCTAGTGTAATTTGAGATACTTTTGCTTTAAGGAATTTAGTACTTTTCTTGTATGATTGTAAGTATATCGGCCAAAAAATGGTAAGGAGTCTCCTCCTTCGATATCAACCTTGGGTACTAACTACTATCGAAAGTTTCGATTAGTACCGGCTGGTATTTAAAGTACCAGTTAAATACCAATCGATACCGTAAGCTTTGATTACTTTAGGGACTAAATTGTAATTTTTTTAACAAAATTACTAACCTACCCCACCCAACGCACAAGCGCGTCTCACTATCAGTTCTCCTTGTTCTCACCAAAAAAATTTCTCTCTCCCTCTCAACGTTCTCTCTCCTCATCGCTCACTTTCATCGCCGTTCTAAGTCTTCCTCCAGCCACCACCCCCTAACCATCGGTTTTCCCCCCTACCGTGTTTGTTGGTTGCTGCTCTCCCTCTCCACCATGCCTCCCTACCTACTGGTTTGCCTCTCCATCAAGCCTGCTGCTGCTGCTACTATCACTCCCCACTACACCTAGCCCTATTCAGTTGCTTTCCTCTACCAATCTGCCATCGCTACTGCTGCTTGTTGAAAATAGATTTTTCAAGTTTGGTTTTTGACCTAACCCGAATTGACTAACTGAACCAAATTAGAATTGTGATTTTTTGGTGTGTTTTGAATTGCTTTTTTTTCTACTTCTAAATTGCATTTAAATGATCTTTTGGTTGTGATGTGTAATATTGAATTTGTGAATGGTTTGAAAGATAGAAATTGTTGGAATTGTGAATGGTTGTGTTGTGTTGTGTTGGAATTGTGGAGTTGAGATTTGAGAAATTTGAGTTTGAATTTTGAAAGTTAGAAATATTTGATGATGTTTAAACTCAGCTACAATGTAAGTAATTTGTTAATATAATAAAACAAAATACAGAAACTTTCTTCATGTGATGATGTTAATATGATGAAACTAATAAAGAGCAACTAAACATATTTAACCAAATTAATTCATGGACCTGTAATTAGAGATGAAAAATAATTTGTTTCTTGTAAATATTGTATCGATTCACAACCCACTTTTTCCACTATGCCAAGATTTTTAGAACTTACACTAGAAGTTAGTCAACATCTTAATGTAATGTATTTAGACTATACTGCACAAGCTTCATTCAATTTACAACTACAATTGAATCAAACTAAAAGGTGAAATCTTACTTATATCAATATACATCAAAATCACACCTTAAGGTCAATGTCCTAATGTTTCTTTTAATTTGTTTAACTATTTCGATCTATTTTTATGTCCAATGAACATGTTTATTTTTAATATATCATATAACAATTTACATAATCTATTTCATAACATAGGTTAAGCTTCCTAAAAAATTTTGAAATTATTTTCTGTCTATATTACTAATGGACTATTTTGTAATTTTAAAAAAAATCATGGACTATTTCATAAGTTAAAAAAATTGTCACCGATTATTGTCCAGTTTCAGTACAGTTTCGTAGCAGAATCTAATCCAGCACAGGGTTGGTACAGTATTCATAACATTGGGCACACATACAAGTGAAAGGTTGACAACTGTGTTAGGGGACTATTTGATAGATTTCAATATTGACAATAAATTATCCACCATAATGGTCAACAATTGTAGCAAGAATGATGCAATGATTAAAAAGTTGAACAATAAGATACAGGTTCGGAGCTTGTTAATTAGTGGAAGATTATTCCATTTGCATTTTTTCACATATTCTGAACTTGAATATGAAGGATAGATTGGATATCACAAAGAAAGGAATATATTCGATTAAGAATGGTGTAATATATTGCAGTGCACCACCTCAAAGAGTTGAGAAATTTGAAGAAAATGCATGATATCTTTTCATTTCAAGTACAAAGATATTGATTTTGGATTGTTCAACCAAATGGAACTGAACTTTTTAACATGTTGGAGTAAACAATTTAGTATATTGATGTGTATACTAGTCTAAGACAAAGAGATTCTCAATACACTTACATGCCTATAGAAGACCAATGAGAGTTGGTTACATAACTTTATGCAAACCTGGAATTATTCTATAATGATGAATTATTCTTGGGAACAAAATATCCAACTTTGTACTGTTGCTTTAACACTATGTGTGAGATAAAGAAAGCTATATCAGATTGAATGTTTCATTCCAATGAGGTTATTCAGGTTATGACAGAGCTGAAGATGGAGAAACTAAACTCTTCTTAACATATGGTTGGAC
>JAOQMP010000210.1:10462069-10472209 GCA_027563575.1 Erythroxylum pedicellare
GTTGGACATATTATTGCAATCTTATCTTTACTGGGCCCAAGATATAAGATGGAGGGGGTTACTTTTATATATAATGTGTTGTATGATGATTAAGCCAAAGATTGTGAAGATGTCATTAAACAATTATGGTATGATTTGTTTAATAATTATTAACTTAGAATGGACAAAATTCCTGACTGGGATCACAGTAGTTAAGGTTGTTCAACTCTGGCTTTAGTTTCAAGTTCGAGCTCATCTCCTAAGAGCAATTTGTTACTTTCACTTTCAAACTTTATAAAAGACAAAAAGGTTAGGACTTCATACAATATGATGGAATTAAATAAATATTTGGTGGAAGATTGTGTGGTCAAAGATGAGCAAGTAATTGTATGAGACCTATTAACAATTCCATCATCCACAGTTGCTTCGGAGTCTGCATTTGGCACTAGTAATGCACCCTATTAATCTATCAAACCATATGTAAGTTTTGTGTATAATGTATCTTATAGTGTTATCAAACCATAAGTAAGTTTTGTGTATAATGTATCTTATAGTGTTATTAGATCATATGTTCGTATAATGTATACTTTAACTAAAACAAAATATAATTTTGATAACATTAGACCATCGTAGGTATTAGATTAGATGTTCATATATTGTATAATGCACCTCAAACATAATTTAATTTTGATAACATCACTCCATTGTAACCACTATATGAACATCTGATCTCATAGATTAATTGTATCAAGTTATAATTAACAATATTTTATGCATATAAAAAATGATTAGTCATTTTAAATCATTTTTATAAAGGTACTAGATGTATTAGTAAGAGTAAATGACATAAGTAACCATTCATGCAAACTATACTTATTTTTCAAGATAGTTTTCCGTTCATCAGCTTTACTCATTTTAATAAGATGACATCCACTTTTCAAACCAATTTTAGAGAATATAAAAGAACCATACAATTTATCAAACATATCATTTGACATATGGATAAGATGTCTATATTTAACCATTATGTTATTGATAACTATGCAATTGTCACATATATGCAAAGTATTGTCTTTTTTTCTTGCATTAGAAGCACTAGAATGTGTATAGATCCATGTTTTCCCTCACGTAGCCTTTATCCATCAATTCCTTCATTTGTCACTGAATCTCCTTTGTCTCTTTATGATTGCTTTTGTAAGTGAGTTTGTTAGGAATTACAACTTTGATTTTTTAAAAAAAAGTTAACTTGATGAATAATTTCTATAATGTGTGGTAATCCATTAAAAACATCAGCAAACACATCCTCGTACTCTTGCAACAAAAAAATTGTAACACTAGGGAAAGATATGATAAGTTGCTTAACTTTAAAGTAAGCCTCTTCGTGTAAAAGGACAATTATAGGTTAGTTATTATATAAAGCACTCATGAGCTCTCACTCTACTCTCATTCTCCTTTTTTCTCACCATTATCTCTTTTTCTTTTCAGCTCTTACTCTCATTCTCACTTTTTTCTCTCTTTTTATTCATTCTTTTTTTTTTTACTATAATAGGTCCTTACTAATTTGTTTGGGTGTTAAAATATAAAGGTAATTAGTTTTTTATTCTTCACAAAGGCATACATATTCTTCAAGATATCATCTACAACTCTTCTATCATATTGCCATGGCCTTCCCAACAAAATGTAACCAACTTCTTTAGGCACTACATCACATAATACCTTATCTTTATAATTCTTAATAGAAAAAGAAACTAACACTTATTTGTTCACCTTGATCTCCCTGCATTTGTTAAGCTATTGAAGTTTATATGGCTTTGAACTTTTATAATTGACCAACTCAGCTTCTCTAAAAGAGAAGTAATATCATATTATTGCAACTTCTTTCATCAATGATTATATTATATCACTTGCTATAAATATGATATATAGTATGCAATATGTTATTCATTTACTACTCTAGGTCTTCCTTCTTGAATTAAACACTTAGTGCTCTTATGGTAAGAAGGGCCTCACCTTTAACACCATACTAAATGCCATCATCACTTAAAAATCAAATAGTGGTATAGCTTTGTTTTAATCCAGGTCATTTTCACTCTCCACCTCTTCATCATCCCTTATATTGTATTTGGATATTGAGATTCAATATGCAATTTTCTTAAAAACAATAATATTTAATATCTATATTTTTAAAGGGTTATGAATCAACTTTGCCTTTGCATTTATTGTAGATATCCTCTTTATCTTTAGATGACTTAAGTTTTACTTTAGAAGAATTTATATCATCCTTTTCCAATTAGACCTCCAAGAGTGACTAAAATCAGTTGGATAGTTTGATACTCTTTTACGTTTTAGCTATCTTTTGACCTTTATAGGTATGTGCACCATATCTTTTAACTCAACATATGATATAGCGCTATCCCATTAGCTATACATATATTCAAACTATTTAAAAACTTCATCATGATTACTTTTCTATCCTCCTCAACGTTGGATTTCACTATTACTAGTTCAATTCCTTAATGATAATCCTGCAATTTCTAATACAAATCTCTAATTTTTCTTGTATCTTAGCTTTATAATTTTTTTGCATCGTACTGCATCAACACACACTTCATACTTTCATACATAAATTTTCTTGTAATCAAGTATTATACCAATATAGCAATCCTAGTTTGTTTATTGTTATCCAGTTTTTGTTTTATAATGGGAATCACTTCTCTCTCCATCCAAATTCATTATCAAACCACTTAAAAATTTCACAAAATCCATTCTTCTTCTATTGATTGTAACGAAAGAATCTTTTATCTAAATTCTTATTCGACTATGCAGTATAAATTTTTGTTGTCATGCCAAGCCTAAATTTACTTATTTCTTTCACATCACTATGTTTAGAAGAGTTGATGAATTCTAAACTTAACGAAGAGATTGGTTGACCATTCATTCTTCTTCCTTACAAACCCAACCCATTTAAAACCACTACCAACTCTTAAAATGAATAAGGAGTCATAAGGAAAATGTGATTTATAAAAAGAAAAAAAGAATTCAATTAAAAGGATAATAAAACCGAATTTAAAGTTAGGCTCTAATAGTGAGGGATGCAAGCCCACCCAATGTTAAACCCTGTGAAAACTAATAATAAGATTTAGATTTTACTAAGAAACGTTAATTTGTTTGGGTCTAATAAACGTCCCAAAATAATTTTTGACATATTCTTTAAAACTTGATATGCATATATGACTAAAAAATCCACGATCAAATCTCTCCCATCGATTGTAGCCAAAGAATCTTCCACCTATTTGTCTACGAAGTAAAAGTTCCTGTATTGATTTGATGCCATGCCTAAATTTCTTTACGTTTAGACTCAGAAGAAGAAATTGGTGGACCGTTCACTCTTCTTCCTCAGCACACTAACAATACATATGACAAATCCTAACAACAACGACCATGTTCCTCAAATGTGGGTTTTTGTCGATTTGATTATTGTGTTTTTACTCTAAACATTTATGCATGTATGTTCCACTTTATATAGTTCTTGGATCATAATATTTTAAATTTTATCAATGTATATATTTTAACAATAAAAATTTAAAGATATTTTTCATGGATAATTAACCCAAGAAAAATTATGCTAAAAAATCTATTTTAGTTAAAAGATTATGCCTGAAGAATGACAATGTAAATGACTAACTGAATGCCTATAACATCAAACATAAAAATGTTACATGAATCACAAAAATTGCATGCTTAGAGTAACGCGCTGACGCAGCTGAACTGTGAGAGTTATTCCTAGCGTCTTTTGTTGATTCTGCATTGGAGTTGTTACCTACTACTGCCGCACCAAAAGCTGGTGGAACAGTGGAAGGATGTGGTTCAGTCAGAGAAGTGTTATTTTGCTCAAGGTCATAACCTGGAATGGCGAGCAACTCAGTTACCTCCTCAGGCTATGGTTGCATAAGAATGACGGATATAAAATCCAAACTTACAGTCAAATTTCTTCCAACCCAAGACAAGTTTTTCTCGATCAAATACCACGCGGTAACCACTCATAAAGTTTTCTGCACGACGATCCAGCACTAAAATACATGATTTCAAGCTATTTTCATTGCAAAGAAACAGAAATCAAGCACTTCCACAAATTGATTCACACTAAAAACAACTCAAATCCATCCTTCAGCCTCAATCATTTTAATATTTAGGTTTTGACAATAGCAAGTCAGTTAGATGTCAATTGTCCCAGCATCTGCAATGAAACTCTTACTTTCACTTAAAAAGGATAACACTTACGTCCAATTATATTAAGCTCTGCACTCTTCAGAATGGCCAAGCAGTATACAAGTTCGTTCTGCAAGGGACAGCTCTTACTCTGCGTTTAAACATCACATAGAACATATAAACGATCAAGTTTACCTGAGTGGAGATGACAATTATTGGATCATAAACTGCAAACTGGCTTCCACCTTTCATGGCTAGACTAATGCTTGGAATCAAAGTAGCATTTTCATCCGGACTGTCCATAATCAAGAAAATTACTATTATGAAAAAGTAGAATGACAATGGTGAGAAGCGGGTAAGACAGTGGATACAGTTCTCTGACTTAACCGCATATCATAACAGTATTCAAAAGGAATCCTGGAATCAGGTGGACGCCTCCTATCCTGTACCTGTGAATGGAACTGCAAAGAAACATAAATGATGAATACCAATACTCCACAAGACAAAGAGACTCGAGAAAGTAAGTGTCAACATTTGGGGTGCTCACATTTTCTGCAACCTTCGCATAACTTGGGTCGACCAAGTATGTGAACGAGGTACCGGAATCAAAAAGAGCAGTAAAATCTGTATCAATTAAGGTTGTCCCTACTCGAATATGAGTCACACTGATATTATAGGAAGGGCTGTTACGCAAATCTAGGTATTAGATGCATAGTAACTAGCCAAACCAAACACCATAAGAATAAAGTAAAAGAAATAACCACTTACTGCAATGGATTGAAATTTAAGGGGGTCTCTTCCTGGTCGGAACTACCCCTGTCTCCGAAACTGATTCGTCCCATTCCGTCATGCCCAAAGCACATGGAAAATGAATTTCCAACTAATCCTTCCCTAGATAACATGCTTGGAACTGAAATCTTCTCCATCCCAAGCCCAAATAAGCCATTTGGAGCAGCAACGTCCAGAAACGAACCACTCTGAACTTGTCCGCAACTGCACAATTCAAATCCAACCTGTCTTTTAACCTTGAGCGGAATTTTCGGGAACAATGTAAGAAAAGACTTAGGCTGCACTAGCGAAGGTTTTCAAGTCCAAATTAATTGGTACAGAAGAACTCACCCAAATGTAACATATGCTTCAACAGATTCTGGATAACGATCTTCTGTTTTAAGATGCAGAACGTCTTCCACCAAGACCCCAGAAGTAGACGTTTGAGCTGAGACATAAGAGACCACGTAAGGGCAACTACTGAATGTTCCAAGGCACCGATTTCGTTGTGCACACAGATCGTTGTTGCATGTAACTTTTTTGCTTGTGGATGACGCTTTAGGGCTGTATATACTGAGCTCAAAATCCTGCCACATTATATTAGTGGGAATCCAATTTGAACACCAAATATCATTCCAAATGGAAGCACCAAATCCTGAACCCATCTCAATTTCAAGCCATTTAGGTCCTCTCCTCATAAGAGGTGTAGGCAAAATAATAGAGTGAAGCACAAACAAGTTAAAACAATATCCACAGGCAAAACAAAACGGATAGGAACACGTACAGAAGCATAATTGATGCTCTGAGTAGGCGCGCATCTGTCGCAATCACAAGGCACCCAGAAAAGATCGCTTCCAGTATCAAGCGCCACCATGAACTTCACCGGCGGGGTACCCAACTCCACCATTGTGTAATGCAAACTGCCCAGGGAAGCACAACCGCTCTACTCTTAACATTACAAGAAAATAACAATTCAAGAATTAAAGAAAACAACCAAAAACCTGCTATAAAACACCAAACATACAATCCCAAAGTGCTAATCCTGAAAGTAGAGTTCCCATCAGAGAAATCAAGGTGTGAATCAACTGTATTGTATAGCTTCCGTCGGCCGTGAAGAAACCCATCCCGGCGGACTAACTGAGTGTAGTACTCGAAGCTTCTCTTGGCCGGAAGGTTTCCTGGAAGAAACCTGTGGACAGAACTGTACCAATTCTCGACGGAGTCAGAGAAACGATGATGCATCTTGAAAGTGAAAATACGGCCATTGCAGCTCTGAGAGAGAGCCCCGATCAACAAGAGAAGTAGTAATCTTAAGGAAGATGGCATCTTTAAACCCTAGAAAACGAAATAAACGACATTTTCCAAGTTCATTCTAGAGAGAGAAAGTAGAGAGGGAGACGTAGCCAGTGTTCTTAGTTACATAAAGAAACTAGGGAGAGTGGCAGTTGCGGCAGTTAACTTGAAACGGGCGGGCCCAGTTTTGGGAAAGTCGAGTGATTAGATGTTTAGTGGACCCCACTTGTCATCCAACGGTTAAAGTCGTTTTCCAGTAATTTACGAATGTATCATCTAGTACTTTTACATAACCAAACTCCACACCAGACTTTCCCTCAAAGATTGTATATTTTGAAAGTACTTACGCATGTACAAAATACATATAAGCCTGTGCATCTCGTGTTATTTACAAAAGAAGGTATCAAAAAGAAATTACAATGCACAAATTTGTAACAAGGAAGAGGCAAAAGTTGAAAACGTAATGATATCTTTTGATACTACAAAAATGCAAGAAAAAGATGGTTAAAAGCAATTCTGGTGGTGGAAATTTCCCATTGCTTGAAGGATGACACATAATTTCTGAGAAGCTGATTAGAACGGGGAAGCAGAATTGAGGCCAAATTTATCTGAAAGCTTGGTTCTGGTAAAAGGAGAAAGTAGCTCCATCTGGTGAATAAATTGGACGTCATGAACCAATGGATTGTCTGTTCTTCCTGGAGGAGAACCCGAGTAACAAGATGGTGAACAGCCAGTGCACACAGAGTCTCTGCCCTCCGCCGATGTCTGCAAGTGGGACAGTTCATTACCCGTTTGCTCCTTTTTTTCTACGCAAAGCATCGGGAAATATGCTGAGATGGAACCGTACTAACCTTGCCAGGAATCAGATTCAGAATCCCACTTCTTCCATCAGGAATTGGTTGGCTGATATTAACGGAAAAAAATGAATCAGCTCCAAGAATAGCAACAGCTGTTCATAGCAGGTATGGTATACATTTGGAAGGACTTTTAGATAGGGTGAAAAGTTTCATAACCCAAAGAAAAGAACTCAACTTGTATGCAAGGATAGGAATAAGAGCAACAGCGTCCAAACCTGTGTTTGCTGCACCTGAGAGACTTGAGAAAATCAGGCATGGTGGGGCTGAGCCGCCGAGGTCTTGGACAAAGGGGCTGGTTATTGCCTCCAAGCCCGAGTTTGGTAGCCTCTGAACCTGAATCGACGAGGTTGCTTTTAACTGTTAGATGATGCATATCTATTCTTTTGCGATCCTCTCCACATGAATTGCAGAAGCAAAATGAAAGTGACAAGAAATGAATTCAACAATTCTTCTGCAACTTGAAATTCCCAGCTACTAATTTTACCTATTAGGTCTCCTAGATATATAACTTTGCCACACAAGTGTATCAGAGAAAGAGAAAGATTGCAAGTGAGAAATTACTGCTCAGTGGAGCCACATTGTTCATGTGGAGGGAGAGGAGAATTTGTTAGGCTAAGAGTGAGTTTAGGATCGATCTTGACTTTTTGATCTCCTGAACTTACTCTGTTTCATATATAGCCTGGAATTCATTTGGACCATGCATTTCATCATCGACTGTCAAGCCACTTGCCAGTATTTTTATTGTGCACAACTGTATCTGCCGAGCTTAGTTTCCAATGGTTTCTTGACATGTATAACTGGAATTCTGCTCGGTTTTTCCTTGCATGGGTAATTTTCACGAGGCACATCACATCTCTTGCGGAAATGGTATAATAAACCTTCACATCTGCAACATAGAGCTAGAGGAGCGGATTTTTGGATGATTCCCGTCTTTTCGAGGGCCCAAATTGATTGGACTCTTAGTTAAGGATGAGATCTTTTATTTGATTAATCAAATTTTATCCTATTTTATTAAATTTTATTTACATATTTATGTAAGGTTCATATAAATAAATAACACCGAAATATTTTACAAAAACATGTGCTCTAACCCCACGGTTGGATGTTTACAAAAGCTAAACAACTTGTTTTCTTACCTAGTACTTTGAACTTTCAGGTAGAAAGTGAAAGTTAGGAGGGAGCTGAGAATGATCATAAATCCCTCTCTATTTACGATAAATTACAAAGGCACAAATTCTCATTTCAAAACTCTCATCCCAAAGTGCCCAAGACATCATTGCAATATTAAGCATTCAGTAGCAAGATCTGAGAAGACATCATATTCTATTCTTAAACTAAATTAATGTAGCAAAATGTAACTGCATTTACTTTTGCGGAAAGTAGGAACTAGTTACAGCATCTTAAGGTTTCTGTTCATTGCTCTTGGCAACTGCTATTATGACCTTAGACAACATAGAACGACAATGACGTGTTGAAAGTAGAAAGCAAGGGAGATATGCTTTACAAAATGCGTTGCCTTGATTCCAGCAGAAAAGTAAAGAGATCTAGCTATATGCCTGTACAATACGTCAATAACTGAGATTTTCGGCCAAAAAAATCACCAGGGAGGTACCACTAAAGCTATATATTAAGATTCACATCATGAATAGTATGTATCCCAGTCAAATCTGGGTTGTGAGAAAACCTCATAATCAATCGGTCCACCTACAATGCTATCAATAGCTTGTATGCCTTCCAATAGAGATAGTTGCATACTATCATTATCAGAAGGCAGCAATTTGTACATTACTAATATTCCGAGTGTGAAAATGGCTTGCAGCTTAGTGGAGTCCCCCTGGACTGAAAAAAACAAAAGCATTGAAAGGAGAAACAGATCCACACAGAACCTCATGACCCACAGTACAGTGTCCATCAACCTCCCGTCATTACCAGCAGGAAAACCTCGCACTCTATAAACAAACAGAAAATTGTACTTGTCAACAACATACCTATACCCAAAGTACACCGCACCAACAGGAACCACAAGTGGAGCAAATGATGAATAAATCAAGGTCAGAGCAAATATAGTCAAGTTGAACGCATAGTATTGAGCAAAATCGAACGTCTGCTTGGGAATGGGAGATGTTCTGCTTATTGGATAAACAGCAAGATCTTGTCCCTCTGGTTCAACCTCGTTGAATCTAGGAGAGGACGACAAATAATCATTCAACAATGGTCTCTGAAGACCATCTACGGCTTGATTTTCCAATGGATACTCCTCAGATTGCTCTGGCACTAGCTGGACCATGTCATTCTTCCGAAACTTCTGCATCTTCTTCTTTATCCAAGGGATTGGAGCCAATAGATCAAATGATATGCCCAAGAAAGTGCTTGTGATTAGAAATGCAAGAGAAGATAGGCAAGATCTGGACAAGAATGATGCACTCATATATTGCTGTATCCTCTTGCAATCTTCTCCATCCAAATAACACCTACCCATTTTCAGAATGGCGCTTTCTAAAGAAGACTCAACCAGGCCTCTCAATACAATAAGATTTACAAGGAAGAAACAAACCATCTTCACAAGTGCAGCTTTTTGCTCCCCAGAAACAGTTAGGTGTCTTTCAAACTTCGAAAGATATGAAAGAGCTGAAGGAACTATAATATACATGCTGATGAATACAATAACATTCGGCAAGAACTGAAAGATGATGGATGCAAACCAGCTAGAACTCTGTACCCAAGCCAACCATGATTGTGCATGGTCCATTGCTTCTGCATTAATAATCCGGCCAGCTCCTTGTAGGGCACTTATCAATGCCAGTGGAGAACTAAAGAACAATAACATCAAAAGCAAGCATGAATTCACAATCAGTCTCCGTAACCTAAGTGATAACTTTGTCAATCCCAAATGATTCCAATAAATGTCTGTTGCCAGTGGTGCTCGCTCTACTTTCCATTGGTTCCTCTGCAACCGCAACTCCATGATAGAGAAAAACTTACCAAAGCGACTCTTCTTCTCATATCGGAAATCTTGAACAGCTTTATTGGCAGT
>JAOQMP010000210.1:10474429-10505259 GCA_027563575.1 Erythroxylum pedicellare
TGTTTTGTCCACTGCAACCAAACACATTCTGTCCTCGAGACGGAGATAGAAATTTCTGTTCTGTCCATCACAACCAAACACCTTACTGTCTCCAGTTTTTGTTCTATTTCATCCTGTTCCGTTCCGTCTCCAGATACCGGAGACAGCAATTATACGCTGCCTAAGAAAAACGCGCCGGCTGTGGAGACGAAATGTTCCAATGTATGATTTGCTGAATATACTAAATTTTTATAATATGATAAGTCAAAAGGACCTTTGACGTAGTCTGAAAATGACAGGAAACAAACTAATTACTGTTAAGAAGTGAGTCTAAAACAGTCCAGAAAGCACTTGCCGCTTGCTTCTTTACGTGGTTGACACGTACATTATTCAACCACACCTAACCTAAGCATTTATAAGAAGTCGAGAACGAAGCAGTAGAAGAAAACGTGGAGGAGTTGCATTACACGTGAGTTCTCATATTGAGAGCGAGGTTAAAAAATGCAAGTCAAAATGTTTCAAAGTACCAAATGTTTGTGTTATTCATTGAAAGAGTAAATGATACAATTACAAGAGCATAAAATTATCATAAAACATTGTAAACATTTTGCAGTATAAATCATGTTTTAATGTTGAAGAACAACACCAAATGCTCAGTGCAAGTTCATTTGGATTTCCAACAATAGCAAACACTCAAAATAAATTTTTTAAATTTCGGTTTTCTTCTAACGATGAAAATCACATATAAAATTTTAAATTCTTTATTATGTAAAAATAAGATTACGTATTGCTAAATTTTTTTAAATCTTGCTTCACTGCGATAATTCAGAATGAGGATCGATTCATAGTTAGTATCAATGACATGATATAAGATTTTAGGCTCATTTTCTCTGGTTAAATATAAATAAAAGAGAATAAATAAATCTACTTATTTCCATGTAATTATATACTATTATGTATAGATATGAAAGTGGAGCCCATGGGTGCCCATATGCATTGCTGGCTTTTTGAGCCATCGACTTGATCATAGCGGGCTTTTGTCTGCCGATAAAGACCCAAGAGACAAAGCATCAGTTTCTCCAATCACACTGATTCAGGGAAACTTCTCCTCTGCTTATTCAACTTCTCTCCTTTCTCTGGATTACCCACCCACAACGTAAAAAGATTCAGGGAAAAGTGATTTGTGGTTAAAGTGGAGAAGCACCAAGAAGCCAAGCAAACAAGAAAAGGAAAAAGTCTTTTCTCTTTTCATGCTCAGAGCTTTGATTCTGATGGATCTACAGATCTATCTCTTTTAGACCTAGACCCGCATGTATTGCTCTGTCTCCTTCAGATCTCCATCCTTTTCATCTGGCATATAATTCCGTGGCTGACCAGATTTTGTGGAGATAACCTAATTTAACTGTGAGTTGATTTATTGTTGTTTGTTTTCTTTGTATTTGTTAGTTCGTTGGATTGATGATTCTTTTTCTGTTTTGGACACTTAAAAAAAAAAAGCTCCTGAATTTGTCAATCTGTGACAAAAAATCTTATAAGGTAGAACTCTGAGGTGTGGAATGTGGACTTGGATTGGACCGTATTCATTTTTGGTTAGACCCTTTGTTGTTTCTTCTTTTTTAATCTCTCTTAGGCAGTATCAGCTTAAGGGTCCTGATTTTTTTTTCTTTTCTGCTATATTAAGCAGGAGATGAAATCGATGTCATGTTTCTTTTCTCTTTTTTTCCCCAGTCGATGAGATTTTGTCCTATATTAGGGGTCAAAAGATTTTTTTTTTCTCTTTTTCACCATTTCAGTTGCATTTGGGAATTGTTTATTGTCGCATAAAGTTTTGACCTTTCACTTGCTATATGTTCATAAGTTCAGTGGTTTCTGCAGAGATTTAAAGGGAAGACTGTTGAGGGTTATTGGAAGGAATGTTATTGCATCCAATTTTGGATGTGGAGGAATTGTAGGCTGGTCTGGATGAGATGAGGGATGTTATCAAGGTTGATGGACTTTTTGAGGGCCTGCTGGCAGCCGTCCTCAGAGAGTTCTCGCACGAGCTCAGATGCTGCAGGTCGGCAAGACGGGCTTCTCTGGTACAAAGATGCTGGGCAGCACTGTTTCGGTGAATTTTCTATGGCTGTTGTGCAGGCAAACAATTTGCTCGAGGATCAAAGCCAGATTGAGTCTGGACCCTTGAGCACCCTCGAGTCAGGTCCTTATGGTACATTTGTTGGGGTATATGATGGCCACGGAGGGCCAGAGACATCACGTTATGTCTGTGAACATTTATTCCAGCATTTAAAGAGTAAGAGACCTAAAACCCTTCATGAGTTTGTGGAGTTTGGGGAATTGATTGACTGGCTTTCTTCCCCATTGGAGAAGTTTTAATTTACTTTGATGCCTGAAATTGTCTGTTCGAGTGGTCTTATTTGAAGTTAAATTAATGTCTATGAGCTGATGAATGGCTTTATAGGGTTCACCACAGAGCAGCAGTCCATGTCTGTAGATGTTATACGGAAAGCATACCAAGCAACTGAGGAAGGTTTTCTTTCTCTTGTCACTAAACAGTGGCCTGTGAAGCCTCAAATTGCAGCTGTTGGATCTTGCTGTCTGGTGGGAGTCATCTGCGAGGGTATCCTTTATATAGCTAATCTTGGTGATTCAAGAGCTGTCCTTGGGAGGATTGTCAATGCAACTGGTGAGGTTCTTGCTATCCAATTGTCATCAGAGCATAATGTGTGCCTGGAATCAGTCAGACAGGAGATGCATTCTTTGCACCCAGATGACTCGCAGATTGTTGTTTTAAAGCATAATGTATGGCGGGTGAAGGGCCTGATACAGGTGATGTATCATCTGAGTAGCTGCTGCAATTATGTTATTTCCGTATGATCATTTTTTAGCTTCCTGATTCTTTGCACAATAGTTTTCATGCTAGTATTTGTAATTTACTGCTGTATGAATTCCTTGAAACATTCTTCAATTGACTGACGATATGTACTGCTTGTGATGTTTGCCTTCTTCTCAAAAGACATATATGGTTAAAGTCTCGTATTCTGATTGCAGTTATGCTAGAATGGGTTAAAAAGACGGGATCCTTAGTGTAAAAATTTGGATTTTGTTAATTATAAAAATTTAGCTGTTGTTTTAACTGTGTTGACATTGATCTTCAATGTGTGGTTCACTTAACTGATTTTGGCTATTATTTATACTATTTTGAATTTTGAATAGCTTATAGGATGCTCCAAGTAGATAATGTTCTATTGTTCTCATTCACATGACAGGTTTCCCGATCAATTGGTGATGTGTATCTTAAAAAGGCTGAATTCAACAGAGAGCCTTTGTATGCGAAGTTCCGCCTCCGGGAACCTTTTAATAGGCCAATTTTGAGTGCAGATCCATCCATTTCAGTTCATGAACTACAACCTCATGATCAGTTTCTCATATTTGCTTCTGACGGGTTGTGGGAACATCTTAGTAATCAAGAAGCAGTTGATATAGTTCAAAATCACCCACACAATGTAAGCCATCTGTTTCAAAGCACAATCGTTGCTGTTTCTGTTGTGATATTAGTCCAATATTGCAGAAGTTCTGAGGTTGGACATTTTCTTGGAAACAGTTTTCATTGCTTTGTAAGAATTTGCCACTTTTGTTCTAACATAAAATGACAAGAGAAGAAAGAGATTGCAATTATTGCTTCATTATATTGGCTGATACAAGTGTACTGCAATTAACACAAGTAACCATCATTTTGTCTGATTTATCTTTTTCGTTCTGTTGTGTCATTTCTGGACTTGGTAATTGCGAAGAAATGCAAGAACTTTGATCCACTTTGTGGAGTCCTATTGGGTGCTTGCTCTGCAGGGCAGATGTGAGGCAAATATTGACTGTTGATCTATCTACTTTTCTGCATGAATGCAGGGAATTGCTCGCAGGCTTGTGAAAACTGCTTTGCAGGAAGCTGCTAAAAAAAGAGAAATGAGATATTTAGATTTGAAGAAAATTGACCGTGGGGTCCGTCGGCATTTCCATGATGACATCACGGTCATAGTTGTGTTTCTTGATTCGAATCTTGTGAGCAGAGCCAGTTCATGCAGAGGTCCTTTGGTATCTGTTAAACGGGGTGGAGTAAGCTTCCCTGGAAAAACTCTGGCAGCAACTAATCAAACTGGAGCTTGATATTGTTGTACAATATGCAGGATCCTTCTCAAGAATTTCCGTCGTGCTATTGAATATAAGGGAGGAGAAGATATTCTTTTAACGTACAATGTTACACACTTTAACTGGGAATATGTATCTTCCGTATTTTCTGTGCGCATGCAATTGATAAGAGAAGGACAGAATGAGGGGAAATGCAATGCAAAGATCTTCTTGGTTTATCATTTTGGCTTATCTTCCCCCACTCATTTAGGTTACTGTAAATTTTTTATGTCAAATGAACACTCAACTGCTTTTATTTAAATGATGAAAGTTCTAACGAGCCACTGCTGTTTTGGCATTCTGCAATGCAACTTCTTGGGAGTCACCGGTACTTTTGATTCAATCTCTTTAAATGCTGCTATGTAGTAGTAGGTACGCGGGAAGGATGGTTTATAATTTGGAAATAGGACCCTGTCCTTGTGCCAATATTTTATTCTAGTGGTGAAGCTCTGAATGAGAGTTCCATTTCTTTACTGCCATTTTCGTGTTTGCCCTCCTCTGGGATATGATACTTCTGCTATCTTCTTCACACATGTAGCCACTCCTGCTCTAGTGGAGGCAATCACAAAATAGATAGAAAAACAAATATCTGTCTTTACACGAACTGGACTGGTATGATGAGTTTTGTACCGGACAGGGTTATGGGGACTGTACGGGACTGTATCGGCTGAAAAATGGTGTAGTATCGGGTCATTCGTACTGTAATTGGCACTGGCCGATATCGATTTGCGAGTTACCGGATTAAATTGCAAATTTAAAAACATTATGATTACATTAAAATTTTGAAAAATTTTAATCTTACGTCACCTTGCCTCTAACCCCATCCGTCACTATCGCCTGCGTTTCACTCACTCTCATCTCACTACTCTTACTCTCAACCCTCAGGTCTCAACACGTCTTAGCCATTAGCCCGTCGCACTAGTCAGGTCCCAATCGTTAGCTCACTGCACCCACCCAACATACTCCCACCATCACACCTGCACGAGTCACCTGCACACCGCTCGAGCAAACATACCAGTCACCCGCATCGCACTTGCATTGCAGTCCACACGCACCTGCATTGAACCTACCTTGCACCCGCACGCAAACCCGTCACCGCACCTACTGACCCGCACCACTACACCACAATCCACACGTAGACGTGCAGACCTGTTGACCCGACCAAACTAGTCCAAGGATTGAGTGAAGGGTATAAAAAATTGTGTATTTATGTACCGCAATGAAGGTTGCAAAAACTTATGTATTTACGTTTTGCAACCTTTATGTCTTCGAGATAGGGATTCAGTGAATAACAAATTTTGTGAAATTGTAGATTATGGGATTATGGAATATGGATATTGAAATATTGAATTGTGTTGATTGTATATTTGAATATTGAATTGTGTATTGAAGTTTTGATGAATAATGAATCCAGGTAAATGAATATTAAATTGTGAA
Source organism: Erythroxylum pedicellare (assembly GCA_027563575.1). Classification (NCBI taxonomy): domain Eukaryota; kingdom Viridiplantae; phylum Streptophyta; class Magnoliopsida; order Malpighiales; family Erythroxylaceae; genus Erythroxylum; species Erythroxylum pedicellare. Next base: position 10,480,028 of record JAOQMP010000210.1, read on the forward strand.
TTTATGATGAATTGTGTATTTGTATCTTACAACTTTGTGTTGTGTAGTAATTGAATATGTTGAATTGTTAGTTTTTGGTAAATTGTGTTGAATGAAATTGAATTGTATAATGTATCATGTATGTGGACTCGACTATAGAGATAATTTGAGTAAGAAACTAAAAATGTTAATTAAAATTGTTGAATAAAAGATTGTTAGATTAAAGTTGGGAATTAGTATTTTAGTAACAATGTTGATTACAATTAGTTAAGGAAACAAAATAATGATAAGCATTATAAATTGAATTGTATAAGCAAATAAAATAGATTAGTTTATAGTTGAATTATGTGATTATATAAAATAGGTTGTAAACTTATAGTTATGAGTTGTGGTTGAATTTGAATAGTTTGTAGTTGTGAGTGTATGTCTTTATAGTTGAATTACGTAATCATACAAAATAAGTTATATAAGATGTATATGTGTAATTGTATATGTTGAATTGTTGGTTTTTGGTAAACTGTATGGGATAAAATTGAATTATGTTGTATATGTTGACTCTTGACTACGGAGTTAATTTAAGTAAGAAAATAAGAAAGTTTATTAAAATTGGTGAATAAAAGATTGTTAAATTAAAGTTGAAAATTAAGATGTCAGTAACAAGGTTGATTAAAATTAGTTATAATGATAAGCATTATAAATTGAATTATACAAGCAAACAAAATAGATTAGTTTATAGTTGAATTATGTGATTACATAAAATAGGTTGTAAACTTATTGCTATCAGTTATGAATGGAATTTAATATGTTATAATTGTGAGTGTATGTCTTTATGGTTGAATTATGTAATTATACAAAATGAGTTACATAAGATATATGTGCTTTTATGTTAAGTTTGAGTTAAACAATGCATATTTTATGATAGAAGTTGGTAATGAAATTAAGTATTCTTTATTTTAATATGAAGTTATTAATTGAATTTTGACATATATTATGTATTTTATAGATAAATGGAGGATAGTTCAAGTACTCATGATAATTCAGACGGTTTAGGTATAGGAAGAATTAACTCGGGCTTATGCTAAATTAGTTCTTTGAATGAAGAATTATATTATTTGTTTGTATTGTAACATGCATTTGAAAGGTGAGAGAATCACTAGATTAAAGAAGGATTTAGTTGGAGTCAAAGTTGATGTGAAGCCTTATAAGAAAGTAAGTCATGATATAAAATGACAAATAAAAACTTTGCTTGAAGAGTATCATTAGCATGAGAAAGATAGAAGAAAAAGATTGAACAAAGAAATTGATAGTAAAAGTTCTTTTATTGGTAGTCAGGATGAAAGTGGTGGATGTTGAAGGTGGTAGTATTCTTACCTAACAAGAAAGAAATGTTGCACTTGATGTCAAGAAAAGAAAAAGACAAGTATTTCATTTTTTTTACATCACGATAAACTCTTAGAGCTCAGCCTTCAATTCGTAATGCCTTACAATTTAGAGAAGCGACTCATAATATAGACATGACAATGGTTAAATGATGGTATGATTCAGGTATAACATTTAAAGCTGCTCAATCTTATTATTATCAGCCTATGATGGATGTTATTGCCTCCTATGGTTTAAGATACAACGCTACTTCAATTGATCGCAATAGAGGTAAAATTCTGAGCAACATTGTTTATGAAATAAAAAGTTATTTGGATGAAAGAAGAATGAGTTGGGCTACATATAGGTATTCACTCATATATAATGAATGAATAAATAGAAAACATGAGCTTATTATTAATTTTTTTAGTTTATCCATCAAAAGGGACAATGTTTTTGAATTTTATTTATCCATCTAACTTTACTTCTATTTCAAATATTTGATGAAGTTATAAATGAAGTTCAGCAAAAAAATATTATTTAGTTTATTGTTAACAATGACTATGCTTATAAAGTTATTGGAAAAAGATTGCAAAGCAAGTATAATTCTTTTTTTGGACTCTTTGTGTTGTACTTTACATTGACCTGATGTTGAAAAATATAAGAAACACTAAGTATTTTTCTGTTGATGAGACTGTGCATAAAGTAGAAAAGATGACCAAGTTTATCTACAATCGTGTATGGGTCCTAATTTTAATGAGAAAGGATTTCACAAATAATAAGAATTTGTGTCATCCTATTATTGCAAGATATGTAACTAATTTCTTATCACTTTAGTGTTTTATTCAAATGAAGAAGGAGTTGAGACTAATATTTACATGTGATAAATGAGTTGCATCTCAGCATGCTAGGTCTAATGTTAGATTAAAGATTTTTATAATTATACGTTGAAGATAATAAATTTTATTCCTAATGTTAGTTTCCCATTAAAATTTGTAAGCCTTTAATGACGATACTTCATCTGACTAATAATGATAAGAAGGTAACAATGAGTTATTTTTATGATGCCATGAAAAGGGTGAAGGAAGTACTCGAGGCTAATATAAAAAATAAACCTTTTTTGTACACACCTAATCTTACAATCATCAATAAGAGATTAAAAAAAAAAGACAATTTTACTCTCTTTTGTTTGCAGTTGAGGCATTTTTTATTCTTAGTGTCTTTATCGGATTGAATTTTACAAAGAAAGCTAAAGTTACTAGGAGAATGTTATTAACTATTTGAACAATAGTTACCTATAAGATGATATAAGATCTCCTAAGCTCACAAATGGAGATTTATAATGATGCTTCTAGTGATTTTGGGATTCCAATTGCTATTCGTCAAAAAGACAATCTTAATCAAGGCATATATTTTTTCACTTTTGTCACTTGTTAAAAATTAATGATTACTTTATTTTATTTATAATGTTACTTTTGTTGTCTTATAGTTATTTGATGAGACTAATTTAGAAGTGGTATTTCAAAATTACAAAGGTTTGCAATTTAAATTCCGAGTCAATGTGTGAGTGCAATAAGATATGAAAAGAATTTGAGAACATTTAAATTCATCTATTCTAGGAAAAACAATAGGTTGAAGTACAAAGATTGAAAGAATTGGTCTTTGTTCGATACAATTTAAAGCTTTAAGAAATGTATGTTATTATTTAATAAAACAAGTAGTTATGTAGATTCAATTTGCCTTGACATACCGTTTGATACAATAAATTTGAATGAAGGTGATAATGAGATTTTTCTCAATGATGAAGAATTTGTATTAAATAAGAATTAGGGTCAATGTGATTTGAGTAGGTATTCGATTGAATGAAGTTTTAAGTTCTCATTTCTTCTCTTTTTTGAATTTCACTTATATTTGATGTATATGTTAAATTATATATATACAATATAAATATAATTGTAAATATTTTTGTTTCAGATTTCATTTCTAGTTGGTTGTTTCTTCGTCACAAATTCTTATTGTAAACTGTAATAGTTAGAGAATCATGAATATTTATCATTCTTTTTATTTGATATTTTGATATAATTATTATTTTATTATATAATGGAATTGTATTATTTTACATACTTTGTACTGTTCTTAATTTTATAGTTATATAATGATTTAAATGATCTTTTTTATATTAATTATGATCATTATTTATATATGAAATATTTTAAATATAATATTAATAAAAATAAATAATTATTGGTATTTTAAATTTCTATTGTTATGATTTTTTAGAGACATGATTGATATAAAGTTATAAATTATATAATACAATATATATATTGAGAAACTATTTTGTAATTTTTAAAAATTAATCAAATAGTACTGTACTAGATCCAAATTCAGTATTTATATTGATATGATATTGTAACTTTGATACTAGACTAAAATTTCAGATGAATATATTGAAATTAAAGCATATATTTTATATATTTAAATAAATGAAAAAACATTTTTAGTATAATTCAAGATAATTTAAAAAGTATTCAAAATACAAACAATTTTCTCAAAACTTAACCAAGTCTCATTGAAAAGTCTTTTCACTGTTATAAGCAATTGGGGGGATCCATTCTCCTGATTCCGTTTCCATGTATTATCCTGAACCCTGTTCATGCATCTATCAATTTAATAGACGAAATGAGATAAAGAAGTAATAAGATAGTACACGAAAATGAGAACAGCCTGTCCCAATTGGGTTCCTTAGCCCTCTTCCTCACCTGCCACGCCCACGTCGTTTTCCCATTAACGAAAACCGAGTCTCCTAGACCTAGTAGCCTACTCCCTGCCAATTGCCAAATCGCCTCGTTCCTCCTCGTTCTTCACTGGCACGCTTGCCAATCCTTAAACTGTCAAATCGAATTCTTCTGTTGATTTTCACCGGAGATAAATTCTTCGGCATCTCTCCTCTTTTTCAGCAGTCAACCAGCACTCATGTACAGTCAAGATCAAATTTTATTTCTACTTTCAATTCCTAAAACAGCTGTTGTCTTTTCCTTATTTTTTTCTACAGCTCCCCTTTTACTGGGGTCACAAGGACTAAGAACAACTATGGTTGTTACCAAAGAAAAATGTAAAACAAGATAGGTACGTACAACGAAAACAAAACCTGTAAAATAATGAAAATACATATCAAAATTCCTATTACTGATAAAGCATTTAATTTCATCTTTTGTTGTAGTAGTAGTAGTACAGATTCTACAGCAATTCTCTCGTGATCTGTTTTCGATTTTTCTTTCTTGATCATTCACTTGCTTTGTGTGGGATAGGGTGGATACAAATGATTGGGGTCTGATGGCTAAGTGCGTATTCGAACATTGCCCTCGTGAACATAACTTTAAGGTTTGCATTTGCCTAGAGCAGCCTTTAGTCAATTCAGGGACCAATCAATCTTTGTCTGTGTCATTTTTTGGGACGTATTTTTCTGCTCCCTTTACATTCAAGCCATTCATTATTTGGAGGGCATTTTTTAAGAGTGGTCCTCCAAGAAGTGACGCTGATTTTTCTTCTTTCTTACAATCGATTTATCTCAATTCCTGTTGGGGAAACCTCCTATTATGACATCTTATAACTCCTGTAGGTTTTGTTTTCTCAAAGTCAATTACGTCACTCTAGCAACGTTGTCATCTCAAGATATCCATCCTCCAATAGCCATTCCCATGGGGACTGATGAATGTTCAATTGTCGAATATCTCTCCCTATGAATTTTAAATTTACCAAAAAATACAAATGATGATATGGCGTAATCTCATATAATAAACTCGAAATACTATCGGGATTCGGGAGTGAGGCTGGGATCTTTCTGTAGTGCATAGCTGGTGTTTTTTCATTTCTGGGCCAGGTCCACCATTGAATTTCATGAGAGAGAGAGAGAGATCACTGCCGCTTTTTGACTCTTTTTTTTTTTTGTTTGTCACCTCACCTGTTTACCCGCCAAGAGTATCTTGGCAATGGAGTAAATGTGACTTGCTGTTAAAGACATTTTGCCAAAGATGGAACAAACTGACCAGGGAAACAAATTGGAATCAGTGTCTTTCTTTATCTGAAGAACAAAAGAACTTGTTTATGCCACCAATTTGGCTGTCGTCTACTCTTGCCTGTTGAGCTCTTCGTCTTATGCACTGACAATGACCAGACCAGCTGTTTTTCAACTTTACTGCAAAACCCATGTTGGTAGAAACTAAAAAGGCTCTTCGATTGCCAATCTCATTTCCTTGAGAACCCTTCTCTGTCTATATCCTGCATTCCTGCCTTTTCAGTTAGTCTATCATAGCCCCTCAAAACCTTGTCCGGTCAGGGTGTGGGCCCTATTATGGGCGATTACACCTTTTAAGTGCAAAGTTAGTCCCTCGTAGCATTATTCTCTTCAACTTTTCAGCATTTCCTTTCTGCCACACCAACCAAACAGCCTTACATTTTAGCAAAATCTAGCTTCAGTTTCAGGAAAAATATCAGTTCTTTGTGCTCCGGGAAAGAACACTCTCAGGTGGAATTCGGCGGAGATGGGGTGTGGTTTGTCCAAGCAGAATGAAGCTGACGATGTCGTGTCTTTGTGCAGAGAAAGAAAACGGCTTTTGAAATTGGCTGTAGAGAAAAGGTATGGTTTTGCAGATGGACACCGCAAATATAATCAATCTCTCCATGAAATGGCAACGGCTTTGAGGTTATTTGTGGCTAGACAAGCCTCGTCATCTTCCCCTTTTCTCATAACTTTCCCTTCGTCGTCAGTAACTGACTACCCCAACATGACCGCTATCTCCAAACCAACTTTTCTTCTACAGAGACCGCCCGAAGCCGTCAAGCTCACCACTGCATGTCAGCCCATAGAATTTGAAGAAACTTCAGATGCTTCTAGGTTTGAGACACAAGAAGAAGAAGTTCTTGAAGTTGATGAAAAAGAGGAAGATAGTGAGAGTGAAGATGTTGAAAAACTTTGCAACCACTTTTATGGAGATGAGGTTCAGGCAAGTCCAATGCCATCACCACAGAGAGGATATGGGTGGGATTTTTTCAACCCGTTTGATGAAATAACAACAAAGGATGTAAATTGTTTTAGCCAAAGCTGTGATGAGGATTTGATGGCTGTCAGAGAGAAAGAGGACGTTCCAGAGCTGGAAAAGGACCAAGAGAGGGTGATGGATGAGAGTGAAGTTGTCCATGAACAAAATGGTGATGTGGGCCAAAACCAAAACATGGCAGATACGAAGATAAGTGGTGATTTTGTTGATACGAGACTAGCTGAGAGCAAGGGTCTCAGAACAATTGATGTAGCAGCAAATGGGAGGGAATTATTGGAAGCACTGAAGGACGTTGAGGATCATTTCATCAGGGCTTATGATTCTGGCTTCGAAATTTCCAGGATGCTAGAGGCCAACAGAGTGCAAGTGCACTCTGGTTTGGAGGAAATTAAAGGTATGTTCTTCTTTAGACCTTCTTCTTACTTGCAATTCCTCTCTGTCTTTTGTTTTTTCTGAAGTTTGTTAAGCAAGAATCGAGTGAGAAAGTAATGACCGAGGACCCATTGGCGAGGCCATGTTCTGATTGTATTCGTAGCAACGTTGCGTAAGGACACAATCTTGTTAGTAATTAACACGAAGAAAAGATGTGATCATCCACCAAACGCATGTCTTCATTTCCTTTTTGTTAATGCAGTTGTCTAATTTCATTTCCTCCAAATTCGCTTCTAGAGGATCATTATAAGTCCTCTAGGTAGAATTTGCTTAATTCAACTTGTTTGTTAATTTTGTCTTTATGACTTGAATTCTCCATTGTTCATTGCTGATTCCTGGCATCTGAATGCAGAGAACTCAAACAAGCTTATCCAATCCATTACATGGAACCGATCTACCTCATCTCGGTCTTCATCGCGTAGAAGTCTCCTCACGTCTTACTCTACAAATTCATCAGCTTGGACAGATTTCAAGAATGACCTCTTTGATTACTATGGAATGGAAGCAGGGAACCATGCCCTGACTCTAGAAAGGTTGTTTGCTTGGGAGAAGAAGCTCTATGAAGAGGTGAAGGTAAATCATGGTTCCTGGATTTTCACTCCTTATACCCGTCGTTCTGACATTCATAATTTACTTCCAAGGCACTGGTTCCTAAGATGATTTATTATACTCCTTCCTTGTTGTCCTTTACATTCCAATGCCTGATGACGTTGCATTGTCTGCTAGTATTGGTCTTTACTTTAGGCTCCAGGCATGATTGCAGATACTTCTCTGCACCATTTAACAACTTTCTTAAACATGTACGGTTGCTCAGACCGGAGAAGAGGCTAGGAAAAATTATGTGCGCAAGTTCTCTAAGGATAAACATAGTGCTGATATGAATGACCTACATGCCAGAATAACAGTTGGAATAAGAACTGTAGAATCAATCTCTAACAGAATCCGGAAACTGAGAGATGAAGAGTTACAACCACAACTTATTGAACTGCTACATGGGTAAGAAAAAGTATTTACTATTTAATTTGACGCACTAAATGAATCTGAAAACTAAATTTACCGCACGATCAATATATTTGGATAACATTTTGAACTTGATCTCTGCAGGCTAATGAGGAGCTGGAAAATAATGTCAGAATCACATCAAAGTCAAAATAGAGTTATGCTTGACGTCACATCTTTCAGCCCTCCTTATGGAAAGTTCTGCAATGACTCTCATCGACTTGCCACTATTCAGCTTGAGGCAGCCATTGACAATTGGCATTCATGTTTTGCTACATACGTCTCAACTCAGAAGGCATACATTGAAGCACTTTTTTGTTGGTTATGCAAATTCATTGCTCCAGAAGATGAATTGTTCTACAGGAGCAAGTTTTCAATGCCATCAACCCAATTTACAGGGCCCCCATTACTTGTAACCTGTCACAAGTGGTTTGTTTGTCTACAGAATCTGCCAGATAAGGCTGTAACATATGCTATGAAAAACCTTGGGAAGAATATCCATGTCCTACGCTATCAACAAGGAGAGGAGCAACAACAGAAAAGAAAGGTTGACAGACTTGCCAAAGAGATCAATAAGAGGGACCTGGTATTTCAGAGAGAGGAGAGGAGGATTCTTGAATCCAAACTTTCTGATCAGTTACCTGAGTCAAGTGCGCGTAAAGGTATAGACTATCTGGCAGAACGGAAAAATCAATTGGATATGTTCAGGAAAAGCCTAGATGCAGAGAAGGTGAAGCATCTAACCAGTATGCAGGAGACTCAGCAAGTCACCATACATGGAATTCAGACAGGACTATCTTCAGTTTTTGAGACTTTGACAGAGTTTTCAGAGGCATCAACGCTCATGTATACCAACCTTATAACACAGATTGCCAATGCAAAAACACTAGACGGAAATGATATGAATGTATCCCGCATAGGAGACTTTGTGTTCTAAGGTTCTTGTGTGAAAGATACGTAAAGAAAGGAGAAATATGGAGGTTTGGAACAGTTCTGATGACTAGGTCTTTTGATTCTCAGTTTGAGAAGATGGAAATATCAGTCGGTAAAGTCATGCGAAGGGAGAGAAGCATGCAGCATTTTCATTGTCAAAGTTAAATGGTTAGTTGTGAAGGACACAAATCAAGTTCATCTCAGTTTCTTGTTTTCGTTTAGTGATTGTTCACTGATGATGTTCAGCTAGTTTAAGGAGTTTTCCATGTAATTATCTGTTTCTTTTAAATTGAAAACTTGCAGGCAGTTAGTTCTTATACCGGAATTCAAGAAAGTAAAAAAAAAAAAAAAAAGGAACAGAAGATTATTGCAATGCACGAGTTGTACAAAGCAGCATGAATAATTGCACCTGAATCGGCTCTAGTAAACTTTCAACCGATCCAGCTGTTGTAACTTTTGAGTGAATGAAAATAAAATGAATATAGCGTGGAGTCAAGTTGAAAGCTGGATCTCTGCTTCTTCCTTCTTGTCACTATTCTCAAAGATGACAGTGCTAGTCTCAAAACATCGCAAGGGTGGAGTTTCAAAAGAGAGAGAGATGCTGTCAAAGTCTATATGAAATCTTTGTAGGCCAACACCATCTATGCTAATAAAGCTTTGGGAATAATCTTCAGTTGATGGACCAAAACAAGAATCTTTTGAATTGATGAAGAAGCTATCATCATCGGCTGACAGAAGTGCCCCTTCTAGCTCTTTCCATACCTCGGTCATCGTCGGGCGGTCTTTAGGATTTCTAACCACACACCTCAGACCAAGTTGACCCATCTTTAGCATAACTCCCATGTTGCATGGTTCAACTAGAAGCTCAACATCTAGTATTTCTTCAACATTGCCTCTCTCCAAGCTAGGCCTTGCCCAATCAATGATGTGATTTGTGCGATTTTGAGATGTATCAACTGCTGGCCGGGCCGTAACAAGTTGCAGGAGTATAACTCCAAAGCTGTACACATCGCTAAAAGGAGTCAAGTGAAAACTTGAAAAATAAGCAGGATCAAGGTACCCTGGAGTGCCTTTGATCTGAGTGCTAACATGAGATTTATCCTCGGTTGGCCCCATTTTCACTAGTCCGAAGTCTGAGACCTTGGCTTCGAACCCCTCTCCAACTAAGATGTTACTTGGTTTTATATCACGGTGAATTATTCCAGGCTTCACCCCCTCATGCAAATGAGCTATGCCTGCAAATTGTTTCTTCGTCAGTAACTTTTCTTCTCTGTTAACCGGCAGAGCTCATTAGTCATTGCTAGGACAGGGCAAACATACCTTTAGCTGTTCCAACGGCTATATATACTCTTTGCCTCCACGCTAAGGTTCTACCTCCTCTTCCTATAAGGAACTCGACGATAAGAAGTTACATAAATGAAGGTCAACTACATCCTGCAATAAGCACCAAATTGGAGCCTACCTGTGAGGTAGTCGAGCAGTGAACCGTTTGGTGCATACTCGTATACCAGTATTTTTCCTCCATTAACTCCTGTACGAGGCAACCATTGAACAAATCTCGTTAATGTTTTCTACTACACTCTTCCTGTGTGAAGAGTTAATGCAAAGCAGCTTTACAGGAACAAAATGCTAGAAATTTTGTCATTGATATGGTGAGTTGAAATGTATCATAGCTTATTATCTGCCTACCTGATTCTTCACAAAACCCCACCAAACCTACTAGGTTCTTGTGCTCAACTTTCGCAAGAAGCCTCACTTCTGTTTTAAGGAAGCACTGCAGATGGATCAGTTACTCGAAGCTTGACGAGTCTTCTCTCTTTCAAATTCCTCAAATGCTTGAAAACTACATGTTTAGACTAAGCTTACCATTTCTAAACTCTTCAAGGCTCTGGTATGAATCAGAATGCGCTTTCTTAATGGCTAGAGTGCCTTCTACTTCAAATGTTCCTTTGTAGACATTACCAAATGCCCCAGTTCCTATCAAACATTCTGTACCGAAATTTTTTGTAGCTTTTTGCAAATCTTCAAACCGGAAGCGCTTCAACGGTAGTTCCTCATCAGCTTTTAAATTTCCTAAATCAATTTCCAGAAACCGCAGTAGATCGGTTCAAGTAAACTGATCCCAAGATTGAATTTTTATCCCAGAAACACAGATTATGGAGTAAAGTAAAGCAAGAAATACATTTCCAATTTTAAATTTATCTTCCCTTACATTGGTTGGTACATGTATATAGGGCAAGAATCATTAGAGAAATCTGAGACCAGCATTTCTAACCAAAAGCTCTATAAAGTGAAATCAGATATGGAAAGAACATCTATAAAACAAAACTTTGCCTGGATTTTATACGATGATTTGATTTACAAGTTTTACGATACAGATCATACAAACATGAGAAATACAGAAGATTGTAACTAACCTTTAATTGTCCACCGATTCCTACAAAGACGAGTGAGCCTATTCCTGAAATATAGACACAAGGAAGCAACTAGGACCAGCACAACTATGCTTACAAGTATTTCCGTCACTTGAAGATGCCCTGGATGGGAAGTAGCACGCGAGACTGGAGGAGGAAATGAAGCTGTATAGTCCATTAATGTTGCTGGTGCCTCTGGTAGCAAGTTATATAGTTTCACTGTGATCTTAAACTTCAGAACATCAATTTCGTACTATTAAACTTCCTTATTCCACCTACATATTCTCAATTCTTGCATGTTATCTCTTCTTTGTTCTATGTCATCCTAAAGGCTCAAAGTCGCTGTTGGTGAGATAGAGACAGGAATACTGGAACGTGTAGCGTGTGGATGGAAGTTTTAGCCGGCAGTCCATACTCTGAAAGCACCATGTACAGCTACTTTCAAGTAGACAAATGACTTGGTCTCTCTGTACTTGGACGGCTAATGTCTCAATACTTTCTAAGACATGTACGCATACGCTATACATGAATAGATGCCTCTGCTCGTCCTTGGAATGCAGTTTGTATTATTGAGAGTTAAATAATTCCCACAAAACTACTCTTTCAGGACATGATTCTTGTTCAACGTCCGAGGTAAGAAGTGTGTTATTGAGAGCAAATGAAATTTCATTCTAGCTCAACATCTATGGTTAAAATTCCTAAGCTACAGGTCCCAAGTTCGAAGCCACAGTTGTTAATAGAAAGAAAATTAAGGGCAAGGAGCTCTACTTTGTTGCGTAGTTGAACATTCCAATGAAGAAAAAAGAAGTAAATAAATAAAACATGGTTACTGCAAAACATGAGAGTATTGCAACTTGAATCGTTTGCATTCAGGACATATTTTGGATATTAAATTGGTGGTTTGGCAGAATAAACTATAATGCAATTAGCTTTAATATGAGATGATATGTCTTATGTTACGTCTTAAGCCACATAGTACATTTGTCTACAGCCATGCGCTAATATGAAAATCTTGACGAAACCTACTCTCCTAAGACTCTTACCTCATATTGCTTCACAGCATTGTTTTGTTGCATTTCTTCTTCTAACATTGACGACCATAAGATAATGTTCTCAACAGCTACATTGTCTTATTTTTGGGTACCAGATGAAGAAGACTCCTGTTGTAGTATGTTGACACTGTAAATAATAGAAAGATGTCGAGTCCTTGAATATTATTATAGAGTTTGTCATCTGCTAGTGGACACGATTGACCTGGTAATTAGGCACTAGCTTATGAGCTTGATGGTGATTGAGAGCAGTTCATGGGATGTCTGTTGTATTTGTTTTGGCCTATGGACTTGATTATCAAATGCACATATTAGCTATCAACCGCACCTTCATTCTGATTGCTTTTGATAAAGATGAGCCACATTCTTAAAAATGTTAGTTTCATTAGAGGTTTTTTCTCTAGTCCAAGAGTGCATGAAATTGTATCAAGTCAGATTTACGAGCTGTTAACTCTTTTCTGGAGCAGTTATTATTGGAGGAAATATCGCAGTTAATGGGATACTACTCGTATCACTCCCATCATGCTTATCTGTATATAGCTAATTGTTTATATTTGGTATAGAATTATTACATATCCTATAACTGTGGGATCTAAATTAGGACTTGTGTAGTATATATATATTGACATCTCTTAATAGTAATAACACCCGAGAGAATTATTTTCTGGTTACTTTCATTTTTATGGTATCAGAGCGGGTTCTGTGACCTTGTTATTATTTTCCAAGCATGAGTGACGGAGTTGCAATAGCAAACACAACTAATCCTGAATCACCTTACTACTTGCATCATTCTGATCACCCAGGGCTTATATTCGTTACTCATCCACTTAATGAAAATGGTGAAAATTACTTGACATGGCGCAAAACCATGATGAACGCTCTTACAGACAAAAACAAGGCAGGTTTTGTAGATGGCTCAATCGCTAAGCTGGATGTCAAATCCCTGGATTTTCAGTCATGGGTTTAGTGTAGCACAATCGTGTTGTCATGGCTCACCAATCGAGTGCAGCACACGCCGATACCGCCAAAGAAGTTTGGATGGATTTTGAAGAACGATTTACCCAAGGATGGCTCCTCGAGTGTATGATTTGAAGCGGACCATTGCCCTTTTACAACAAGAGAAAGCACCCATATCCACATACTATGGGAGATTGAAGGCAGTTTGGCAAGAACTATAAGCTCTTAATCCGATTCCAATTTGTTCAGGTGGATGTAAGTGTGAGGCAGCAAAGAAAATGCAGGAGGTGCATGAATAAGGAAAGGTTTATGATTTCCTCATAGGCTTGGATGACTCTTTTGCAACGGTAAAGTCTCAAGTGTTAAGTATTGTTCCCTTACCAACATTAGGACGAGCTTATGTAGTCACAAGCCAAGAAGAAAAGCAAAAGATCATAACATCTTCACATACTCCGGTCATTGAGGCGACTACCTTGTTGGCACGAGGTGAAAATCCAAAGATCCATCTCGATAACAGTGAAAAGGATGGAAACCAACGACGTTGCAGCTACTGTCACAAAACAAATCATGTCCGTGAAAACTGTTTGGCATTGAATGGATATCCAGAAAATTGGCAGAAAAGATCTCGAGGAGGATCGTCAAGAGGTAGAGGAGGCAATCACGACGGTTGAATCATATCGGATTCTGCTTTAGCTCATTTGCTGCTGCCATTGACTCAAATGCACCAACATCAATAGTCCCTAAGCTTACACCCAAGCAACATGAGCAACTTATGGCATTACTTGGCACTGATACAAAACCACCTTCTGCAAATTTGGTGAATAATATCTCTGGTAAGAAAGAACAACTTTGGGTAATTGACACAGGGGCAACAGATCACATCACATGTGATGTTAAAATTTTATCTGATCCTATTATGAATCCAAAAATCTCACCTCTCCAAATACCCAGTGGTGACACTGTGCCTCTTCAAGCTATTGGTAATGTTGCCTTAAGCAAGCAACTAGTTTAAAAAAATGTTCTTGCCGCAGAAGGCTTTTGCCTTAATTTGTTATCAGTGCGGAAGTTCTGTAAGGACTTGAACTGTGCACTAATTTTCTGGCTGAATTTTTTTGTTATACAGGACTTAGCCTCGATGATGTCGATTAAAATGGGTAGAGTGTGAGATGAGTTGTACTACCTGGAGACAAGAGGGGTGGGAAAAGCACTAGCTACTACTAGCTCAAGCACATCTAGTTTATAGCACCGGAGACTTGGGCACCTACCAATGGATCGACTTCCTCTTATCCCAAACTTATCTATTGCTAAGAATAAAATGCATGAGGCCTTTAGTGATGCTTGTTGTTGAGCAAAACATACCCGATTGCCTTTTCCAATTCATATGAACAAAACTACACACATTTTTGATTTACTTCATTGTGATATTTAGGGACCTTACAATACTGCTTCTTTATCTAATGCATGTTATTTCTTGACATTGGTGGATGATTATAGTAGAACCACTTGGGTTTTTCTCATGAAGTTTAAATATGAAGCACACAAGTATTTACTCTATTTCTTTAAATGGGTAAATACACAATTTGGTTGTCATATAAAAACTTTCCGGATTGATAACGGGCTTGAGTTTAGTCACAGTGATCTTTTGGCGCATTACATTGAGCATGACATGGATAAACAATCTAGTTGCACAGATACAATACAACAAAATGGAGTTATGGAGCGTAAACATCAACACTTGTTAAAGGTTGTAAGGGCACTTCGATTTCAAGAAAATCTTCCTCTTAAATTTTGGGGAGAATGTGTTCTAACAGCAACATATTTAATTAATCGAATGCCACTTGTTGTCTTGAAGAATAAGACTCCATATGAAATGATGTTCAATAAGGTACCGAACTATGATCATTTACGTACTTTTGGATGTTTAGGTTATGCACATATTAGCAGCAAGCCATAAGACAAGTTTGCACCACGTTCACAACTAGGAATTTTTGTTGGATATCCTCATGGCCAGAAGGGATACAAAGTGTTTGACATGGACAAAGGGCATATTTATGTGTCTCGAGATGTCCATTTTCTTAAAGGCATTTTTCTATTTTCTTCTACCACACAACGACCAAGATCAATTGATTTTTGTGTTCAATAAAGAGAGCTAGCTGAGCAATTGTAACATCCCGTTGTCATATCAAGGGTTAGAACCCTACAATTTGGCTCATATGAGATCAAAGAGAGAGAGAGACTAAGAAGAATTCATTTCATGTTTATGCATACTGTTAGTATATACGCATATGAATAGTGATATTTGCACACGAAAATGACTGTACATGCATTCATGGACATTCCGGGTATAATTGTTTATAAAGGTGTTTTTATTAAAAATTGTGGTTTATGTGTACAGAAAAATTAATTGGAAAGTGTGTTTAGTGATTTTTTAATTTTGGGTGAATTTTAGAATTTTTTTTTTAAATTTGGGAAATTTTTGTACTAGAAAAAATGCCAGGACAAATGACAAATGATAGTAGAATTTGCTGTTAACTTGCAATTGAAAATTTTGATAAATGACATATGGATTTAATGACAAGTGTCATTGGAAATTTACGAGTCAATTGGATTAGAATTAGGAAACAAAGGGACTAGCCTAATAAAAGACCAAAGAGAGACCATAAGAAAGTGACATATGGCAAGTGACACCATTAGATAAATTTCGAAATTCATTAAGTGAAAGACCCACATTATGGTCTTTCACTTTTCTTCTACGAGACATGCTTCATTTCTGCATTTTCTTTATGTGCTTTCTTCTTCACTCACGAGACCTCACTCTTACCCTCACCATATTGACTTTTGTTCAACTTTTTCACTTTGCTCATTCAAGATTAATTGTCTTCTTCTTCTTGTCACTAAAGGCCTAGCCCTACTACCTTTGATTGATGACGTACGTGTAAGAGAAGGAAACTAGGGTTAAGTGTGATTTGAAGTCATTGAAGCTCAACAAGTAAGTGTTGAATCAATCCTTTAGAGTTATGGATTTATGAAATAATTTGATGAATTATTGCATTTATGTATGTATATATATATATATGAAAATTTTGGTTATAGTGTTAATTTAGTTTTGGTGGATTGTTAGTGATCAGATGATGTGAAAATAGATTTTTGGAGTTGAAATGGAAATGAAATGGTGTATAAGATGAGTATAGAAAATTAAAGTGTGAAAGGTGATATACTCTATTTTCAGTTTTTTTCTTCACTGTGCATGTAAATATATATGCATGTGTATATGTGAGTAGATGGAAGATTTAGGGATGATCAAGAAAATGATGTTTGAGTTGAAGAGCAATTGTAAAGTGATGGTTTGAGATGTGAATGAGTGTTTAAATGAAAGTTGAGAAGAAAAATAGAGAATGTAAAAAGGATGATATTATATATACTATGTTTCTCTTCACTGTGAATATGTATATATTTGTATGGGTGTGCGTGAATATTTGAGTGTTTAGTGATAACCAAAAGAATGCTTTTTGAGTTGAAAAACAATTAAAAGATGATGGTCTGAAGTGAGAAAGATTGTAAAAATGATAGTTAAAGGAAGAGAGTTAAGAAAGTGCAGAGAATGTAAAATTCAGAATAAGAAGAGTTAATAATTGATATTTGGTTTTTGATGATTTTGAGATTTTTTAGTAAACTTGCATATTTAAGGGTACTATGAAATTATGGTGAATGAGTTGTTTGAAATGGAGTGGAAATGACTAGAATAAAAATTTAAGTGTTAGATTTTGGAAAGTGGAACTCTGGAAATTTTCTGAGAATGAACAATGGAGAGTTAGATTTTCGATCTGAAAAGTATGTCATCTTCCTATGTTTATTTAGGACAATTTTGATAAAATTTTCTTAATAAAATTTGTATATCTTTCTTTTATATTTTCATTGATATAAAGTTTGTAAATTTTGGAGTTCTAGATCAAAAGTTATGGAGTTTAGAAGTTGAGATGTCGGTGAAGAAGAAGAAGTGGAAAAACACCGTCATGCAAAAGCATGATAATGAATTTTAAGATTATAGGCCAAAAGCACCATCGTACAAAAGTAAGAAGGTGACATTGAAGGTTATCCAAAAAGTATCATCATGGAAAGCACGACGGCGGCATTATAGGTAAAGAGAAATTTGCACCGTCATGTAAATGCACCGTCGTGCATTTGGGATTTTGTCTTTTACTGAATAGTCTTGCTTCTTTTGACCATAACTTTTTCTCTAGACCTCAAAATGACTTGATTCTTGAACCATTGAATTATAAAGACATATTTCTACCTATAAATAAAACTTCGTAGCATTCTGAAATTAATTGAGAAATACTGAGTGAAAAACGTGGGATGGGTACAGAGAGTGTGCTCTTAAATAATATGAACTGTGTTCTTTCACTGACCATACTTCAATATTTTTATTATATCTGGATATATAGGATTCCAAATGAGATAATTTTTGATTTTTTTGTAAACTATAGACATAGGAATATAAATCATATTCAAAGGTCGAATTGTGATTTAGTCTCTAAGATGTTGAATTTCTGGATGGATGTTGTGCATAATATACTGTTTTTGAATATGGATAACAATATATTTTCCAAATTACTTAACCAAATTGAGTGATTTTGGTGTCAATGGAAATATAAGACATAGAGGAACACTTTTCTAGAAGAGAGTATGCCCAAATTATATCAGTTTCACTTTCTGATTGAACGTGAACAGTAGACCTGAAAGGGGTGTCTTGGAAAAAAATTCTGAAGTGATTCAATGAGAAAGGAATACAGATTTAATGGTTTTGCTAAGGCATAAACCTAAGTATAAACTATACTTAGAGTATTTTTAATATGAGAATGACTTTGTGATGAAATTAATGGTAAAATGCCCGGGATTGTCCTGAACATGCATTGTGCATATTTCATTTCATTCATGTGCATTATTAAACACTTATGATTGTACAAATTGTGATATATGTGTATGTTATTTGATTTAAAGGAGCAATTGGAACGTCAACCTCCAGACATTGACGGCTCTTCCAAACTTTAGCTTCGAGAGTAACTTGTGAGTAACCTAGACGGTTTCTCTCAATTATTGTTTGCTTAAATGTTGCTATGAATGATGAATGAATATGATTGATTGTGTTGGTTTTCGGACAGGAGGTCCGATGAATGTGATTTATGAATGAAATATTGAAGTGCTCATTGAATGTTAATTATATGGAATAAGTGTTTTCTTGACTTAAGTTTTGAATGCTGGACTAAGGTCCAATGACAATGTGAATGATGTGTGATAGTGAATATGATTATGTGACATTGAGCGCTTTCATTTGATTGAATATATGTTATGCATTTCATTACATGAATGCATGATCAGATAACGGGAGTTGAGACCAGAGTAGCCACCAATCAGAGATTAAAGCTCAACGTGTAAAAAAAAAGAGCCTCCAGCTTAAAAGTGATTCAGAGCCTCAGTCTTAATGTTTAATGAGCCCTATATGGGATAGTTATCAGTGAGCCCTTTATGGGACATTTATCAATTAGCCCAGTATCTAATAGATACGGGATAGTTACGCACTCAGTCACATAAACGTAATAATCGAAAAAGTTTCTTATGAGTATTTCATATGCATTTTGTTAAGTATGTTTACTGGATTGAAATGCCAAATTTGCCTATACTTAAGGGAAAATGTGATACTGATGTAAAGTGCAATTTTTGCGAACTATTTGTTATGTGAAATTACGTGTTGCATGAATTGAGTGAACCATCGATGGTGGTTACCTCACTGAGTTTGCAAAACTCACCCAAAATTTGCAAATATTTTTTAAGATCAGAAGAATACCTCGTTAGGCAACGGGAGTATACCTACTACATGCAAGGGAAAGATAGAAGTTGGGATCAGTTCACATATGCATTGTATTTCTTTATTTTCGTACTGAATTTTATATTCTGCAAATTTTGTATCATTTGTAAGTGAATATTGTGGTATGTAATAACTTTTGGAATTGGAAATGTTTCGTATTTGTAATGGGCCCTAAGTGGTTAATGAATCTCTGAAGGGTTGTGTACTGATTGTTACATGTAACTAAAAGTGTTTATAAATGAAATAGGGCCCAATTTGGTTATGGATGTGCGTACGTTATGTATGTAGTTTCAAAAAAAATTATGCGGAGTTTTAACTGATCGAGTGTTCTAGCACGCCAACCTCACGGGGCACAGACCCAGATATCACCCATCGATGTTAGGTTCGGGTCTTGCGTGAGTGGGGTGTTACATTTATGTGTTATAAGAGCCCATAAGTACTATCTTATATGGGCATTTCTAAAATATGTGTGAAGTTACATGCATTTAAGTCATGTCAAAGCAGACAGTGGCAACTGATCCCTAGTCTGAGTCGCATGAGTATAAGTCACACGCATGAGCATGTGTTAAGTGTTTAAGCTGATAGAAATAGTGAGAAAAGTGATGATATGTCATAATGAGAGAAAATGGAGGTTGTGGATATTTAGAAATAAGAAATAGTATATGGGTAAAGGTGACAGATAATGAATCAACGTATTTGTATTGGTCGATGTATTATTGAATACGACATCAAAATTGTACTGTGATGAGATGTCCTTGGATGTGAAATAGATATGAATTCATTGTCATGAATTGATTAAGGAAAGAAGTGATAGAAACATGAATGATGAGATTTAAAGTTTATAAGCTAGGTTGAAAGAAAATAAAATTTTCTATGAATTTGAAAGGTTAGACTTGGACTTGAAATGAATGTTTGATAAATGTGGTAAGAGTTATGATTTAGCGTAATAATATGTGTGCGATATTGAGATCAGAATTTTAGGATGAATATGCATCTATAACTCTGAATGGATTGCGAATATATATATATGTAAGATGGATAAATGACAATAGGGAAATGAGATGGAAACAAGGAAAGAGTAAAAGGGAAATGAAATAGTCATAAATGACTTAATAAGAAATGAATGATATGTAGTATGAAGAAAGTTAGAAATGCGCATAAGTTGGAATTTTATATATGAATGCGATTAAGAAAAAGATGATGAATCAAATGAGATGAGTTAATGCACTCAAAATGGTAGTTCAATTATTAT
The DNA here is from genome assembly GCA_027563575.1 of Erythroxylum pedicellare. Lineage (NCBI taxonomy): Eukaryota > Viridiplantae > Streptophyta > Magnoliopsida > Malpighiales > Erythroxylaceae > Erythroxylum > Erythroxylum pedicellare. The sequence continues at coordinate 10,500,328 of JAOQMP010000210.1, forward strand.
AACAAGATGTAACATTAGAAGAGGTAAATCCAGGGAAAATTGAGGTCAAGTTGATGTTAGCATATGTCAATACGAGGAAACCCCGATCGTGGGCAAGACTTAAGAGATAAATATTGTTTAGAATCAATTGAGATCAAAGTAGCATTAGTGTAAGATATAAATTAGTGGTTGTCGGAACTAAAGCTCTGGATAGAATGGGATGACCTTGATGATACACACCTAAGCATATATGCCAATAAACATGTCCACTACTTTATCGAGTTTTGGTAAATAGAATGTTATGACTAGTAAGAGACGATAGAAAGTGATCTTTTGAGATGCCAAGAATGGTTGATAAGTAATGATGGAAAAAGTTGATTGATAAAGGGTACATGAATAATATAGATAATTGAAATAAGAAATCTTCTTTCGAAGAAGAATTTCACCGAATTAGATTAAGTAGACCAGATAGTCTATTTTTAAGAATTACCAATTAAGGAATAAATCAGAAATGATATTGGAGTCCTAATCCTAACAGAGACTCAAGCCTAAGATGTAGAATAGATTATCGAAGGTGTATGCATTTGGTTTGATGTAAAATATCCAATTATACAAGTGGATTCATGAATTGAGTAGATACAAATTGAATATAAGGAATGTGTTATCAGCACCAAAAGTGAAGTCTTCAAATAGATTGAAATGTATGGAGAAACTAGTACAAATGAATAGGTATTTGAATAAGTCAATGTGAAATAAGAGGGAATTGAATTAATGGAGAAAATTATGTGACAAAAGAAGTCAATTGGGAAAACTTAAAGTAATATAAGAGAATATTACCTCATTTAGGAATTAGTTACTTAAGGAATTATGAGAAATAATCATGGGCACATTGAGTTAACAATGCCCCTAATAGTATCCTAACATTGAAGATTAAAGTGATCCAAGCAGAATCAGATCAATTAGTGACAATGATCAGAAATGAGATATTGAATGCATTAGAACAGTTAAGAAGAATATTTTAAATAGTTGTGGAAATATCAGCTTGATTGAAAAAAATGTTGGGTTGTATAGTATCTAAACATGGCATATTGGGAAACCCAAGAAAGTAGAGGAAATGATTAAGTGAGAAGCTCCAAGGAATATATGAGAGATCTGAAAATTTCAAAATTAGCTGGAAATTAGATGCTACCAAAAGTTGTAAGGGGATTTTATTGATCTTAGTTTTTTGACAAAAATGTTTGAGGAAAAATGTGTAAATCGTATGACTGATGAATGTAAAGAGAATTTTGAGGAACTATAACATCAATGATAATTATATCATTTCGATTTGGAGATTTTGTAGTATACAATGATGTTTGTATAAGAGATTAGGATAAAATCGAATGTAGCATAATCAAGTGATTTCTTATGCGTGGAGACAGTTTAAGCCTCATAGGCTAAATTTTGATACATGATTTAGGATTTGCTACAATAGTAATTGCATTGAGGAGCTTGGAGACATTATAAGTAGAGTGAAACATTTCAGATTTTATACGGATTATTAAAGTAAGAGATAATTAGTGAGCTTGAAAGAAATGAAAATGAGACTGAGATGATGGATAGAGTTATTGGAAGATTATGATTTACGAATGAGTATTTCCCAGTAAAGTCAATGTTGTAATATGATTTATTGAACAGAAAATGCAATAGCAGTGTATCACAAATTTAGGCATTGAGATTACAATCTAGTTCCATAAAAAGCATAAAATGTCGAGTTAAATTTTGGGCAATTAAAAGTACTATTAGCTATTGAAATTTAAGATCAGTTTCACATGAAAGAATCAACAAAGCCCAAATTGAGGATCTAAAAATTGTGAATCTTATCAAGGAAATTGAAAATGAATATGAATTTTTAAGCTTGAACTGAAAGAATGATATTTTGTGATTTAAATAAGGAGTATGTGTACCCGATAAAGAAAATTGAGTGAAGAGATTGTTAGAGAAGCGCAATAACAACCTATGATGTACATCCTTAGGAATACATAGAAAGGGCATTTAATGGCTAAGAAAGTAGAACCAAGTGATTACATGTATAAGTTGGTAAAAGGCTTAACTATTGGAGATATGCTTAAAGCTTATATTTTGGAGTTCATAGGAACATGAGATAAAAGAGTTTATGGATCACCATCGAAGATATTAAATATCGTGAGATAGATATAAAGTTAAGTGTATTAACACTAAAGGGATGTGAATTATCAAACGAAAGATGAAATGTCTCTAAGAGGATCACCTTGTCAAGGTGCACTCAAGTTAGGAAAAAGGATAAGCTAAGCTGATATGAAATGGACTGTACAGAATTATTATAAGTTAGTATCACCATTGAAAGATGTTTCAGGTTCACACAGTGTTACATGGAGATGGTTAGGAAGTATTGTTATGATCCGTTACATGTGTTATTGAAATTGGAAGTGAAATTTTGAGTAATCTAAAACTCATCAAGGAAATAATTATGAAAGTGTGATATCTAAACAAGGGATTGAGAGACCTACTAAAACTATCAACTGTGCTCTTTTGGAAGGAAGTATTCGAGTCGTGAAGTTATATGAGAAAATGGTGGAGCATATGAGGTAATAGTACCCCTGCCTTATTGATTAATCAAATATTAATTTCGAGGATAAATTTTTTTTAGGAGGGGAGAATTGTAACATCCCGCTAACCATGTTAAGGAAAAAAACAATAAATGAGAGAAATTGCTGAGAAAGTAGGAAACACATTTCATGCTCATGTATAAAATGTCATACACATACACATGAATAGTGAAAATTTTTGCATAGGAAATTAGTCGTACATGCATTCATGAATAATTCCGGGTATAAATGGTTACAAATGTGGTTATGTGAGAATTTTGAATTATAGAATTGAAAATTGATGTGGAGAATATATGTATTGATTTAGAATTTTTTTGGGGAATTTTTAGAAAATCTTCGAAAAATTTGGGGTAATTTCTTTGGACTAGGAAAAATGCCAAGTAGTAAGACAAATGATAAATGATAGTAGAATTACTGTCTAATGGCAATGGAAATTGTGATAAATGACTTTAGGATTTAGTGACAAGTGTCATTGAAAATTTAGAGACAATTGGATTGAAATTTGGAGACAAATAGACTAGTTTTTAATAAGGGTCCAAATGGGATCATAAGGAGGTGACAAGTGGCAATGACAAGTGTCACTAACACTCACCACTCCTTCCACTCACGACATTCTTCACTTGAAAGACCAACTAAATTGTTTTTTCTTTCAATTTATCTCTTGCTTTCTTCATATTTTCGTGGCTCCTTCTTCTTCTCTTCTTCTCCTCAACGATTTTTGACTCATCCATAATGGAGCTTGCTTCCATCTTTCAATTACTACTTCAACCTTATTGTCCCTTCAATTTACCACAAGAAAAACTACATTTACCTCCTTTAGAAGAAGAAGAATGTGTGAAGCTTGGGAGCTAGGGTTGAGAGAGATTTTGAAGAGTTTGAAGTTAAACCAAGTAAGTTTTTCTTAAACGTCATGGGTATAGTTAATTTAAGCTAGATTGATGAGTAAATTGAAAATTGATGACTCGATTATGCAAGGTTTATGTATGTGTCGTGGGTGGTGAAATTTTTCTGTACATGTTTTGTTTTTGGATATGTAGGATGAGTAATAATTCATGTAATGGTATAGAGATGCTTTAATGTTGAAGGATCGAGGTGATAGTTAGAAGTGAAATGAAAGTGAAAATGAAGTTGAATATGTGCAGAAAATTAATGATGAATGCATATATATGTGTATGTTCTGTTATTAGTGTTTATGATCAATCATAGGTTATAATTGCTAATGGATGATGTTGAGTTGAAAGGGAGTTATAATAATGGATAAAGGATGAGTATTGAACTAGAAATAAAAATTTGAAATGTGGTTTTTTGAAAAAATTGAAAGTCTGAATTTTCTGGAAATGAATAGTAACAGTGTTGAATTTTCAAGTTGAAACTTTCATGAATTTTATGGATATAAGTAGATTATGAAAAAATTGTCTTTATGAAAGTTGTATATCTTTCTTTTATATTTTCATTTATATAAAGTATGAAATTTTTTGACTTTGTAGTGGAGAGATATGATATTTAGAATTCTGTGACGTTACATGGGATGGGCATTTAGGACAGTTTCATTGATTTGAAAGTTTGACCCTTATAGAGGCAAAATTTATTTTTAAGGTCTTTATAGAACTTGTAGGTCTAGAAATCCTCTTCGAAACGGTATTTGAACCACATTAATCTGATATTTTTAGTAAAAGTTATACCTATTTTACCAAACAGGTATGAAGAAGAAGAGAAAAGGGAGGAAGAGGGCGAAAGTCGCGATCGCGATGAAGACGTGCACAGTCGCGACCCGCAGGTCCTCCTTCCAGACTAAACATGTTTTACTCTTTTCTTTATAAAATTTTCTTCTAACCTCCAAATTACCTGATTTTTAAAGCATTGGATTTATAACACATTCCTCTATATCTCCATAAACATTTATAGCTTTTGATTTTGATTTGAAAAAGATTGATTGAATCAAAGTAAGGGTATCAGTTGGAAGAGCATGAAGTGGATATTTACTGAACATGTTCCAATATTTTGATGATATCTTGATCTGTAGGATTCCAAATAAGATCAATTTTATTTTGAGTAAACTAGATATAGCCGTACAAATTGTATCAAGAAGTCGAATTTCAATTCTTTCTGTAAGATATTGAATTTCTGGATGAAAGTTGTACATAGTACAATGTTATTGAATATGAGCAGCCTGATAATGTTGGAGGTATATCTTCCAAATTATTGAATGAAATTGATTGATTTTGGTGTCAATGGAAAGATAAGATATTGAGGAACACTTTTCTAGAAGAGAGTATGACCAAATTACATCTGTTTCGCTTTCTAATTGAATGTGAACAGTAGACCC
>JAOQMP010000210.1:10520011-10544026 GCA_027563575.1 Erythroxylum pedicellare
GAACTATTTTAATTTTCTAGTGAATTTTAAGTTTCATTAAAGATTTTTACTTAAATATTTTTTATGGATTCCCTTGCTAATTATGCACGATAGGGCTTGAGAATTTGTCAAACGTTATTGTTTGAAACTGTACAATTCCTAACAAAGTGCCAAAACCATGACTGTGTTGCGTTGCTCTCCGTCAAGATCACCTTCTTCGGACTAGCAGTCATCCCAACTCTCTGGCGAAGCATTATAGCCCTGGAATGATTTATTTCTGTATCTGTCTCTGACTGCGTTTTTTTGGATATCTCCTATACAAACGAACCAAAAGATCAGAATTGAATCGAATGAACAACAAGTCAATTAACTTGAATTAGTGCCTGGTATATTAAGGCATTTCAGGTATATGCTCATCACACAAAGATGATGCAAATCAGCAAATGAAAATAGTCTGACGGGTATAGAAGACGAGAAAAGTTATGGGGCGTGGGAGACTATGCGATGTAACAAACCCAGAGCACTAACTTGTTTTTGCTTGTTCTTCTGACTTCTTGCTTAATTTTTGGGTGTTGATTGTGGCATTGACAGCATGGAGATGCAAATTTATATTGTCCTCTTCATGTGATGTCATTTTCTTTACCTCAAAAGTGAAGGCATTGAGCAGTTCCTTCTCTCATTACCAGACAAATTTCAAGACCAGTTTGAAGTTCGAGTCTTTCGAAGGTCGTTACTTTGTTAACAATAGTCCGTGAAGTGGAAGCATAACATCAAGACCAAACTGAACATGTGAGCAGATCACAAGGCTATCGTCCTTTTCGGGCAACAAAAGCGATTGTTGGTAAGCTCCCATGATCGTTGGGTTGAAGAATTATCGATCGCATGCTATGTAACATAAACCACTAAGAACACGAAAAGTTCTTGCGGAGTAAAATGACAGTTGCAGAAAATTGGGTTTGTAGGGGTTTAACTATGACACAGCTGACAGGGACTTGATTCCCCCACTGGAGTGGAGAACACACTAATGAACCTGAAGATATATTTGTACAGAGCAAGAAAAAGAAGAGAGGAAGACAAAAACATAAGAGGAAAGATAGACACATAAAGATCTATCCAGTGTCTATCTTCATAAATCCTAATGGCTAGTTAGGTGGAAGTAAACCAATACCAAAATGGCCTTGTTCCGGCTAGATCAGCAGAAGATGGAACCCAAGACCAAGAACAAGGAAGTTTCAAATAATCAATTTGCTTTGCAAATTCTTGCCTCCTAATTAAAACTCTTTAATTACTGGCCAATGGTTTCACTGATGAAATTGTCTTGTCTTTAGTGGGTCCTCTCTTGTTTCTTGATAGAGTAGACCATGCTGTGCGCTGAACTGCAATAAATCTATGCTGCTCTGGCCATGTTTATTAGATGCACTTCAAGTAAAATACAGCTGGCTATGGAGTCTACTAGTGCTATGAATCTTATCTTTTAATTAAGAACTGAGGATAAGAGTGAGAACACAATAAGAAGATTTTGCCCCATGTCTGGACCTCTTTATATAAATATTATGCACTTTTATCTTGGGATTTTGGCGGTTAAACTTCATATAATTTTGTTTAAGCAAATAATGGTCTCCAACGTGTTCTTATGTGCAGCAAGTGCAGTATTGAGGGCCAAGTTTGAAGGTTTTTAGGCACCTATTTATTGATACATCGTAGCGTGTGAGAGCTAATAGCAAAAACGACCATTAATTCGATATTCACATAAATGTGTAGTTAAAATTAATTGCAACAAAATTAGAACTTTAACATAGAAGATCTGGTGGCTAATTTGCTACCCTGAGTTGAGGTTGCTTGAGAACATTATTAAAGTTGTCTTTTAGTGCTGTTTTTTGGAATATTTGGTCCCTGTATTTTATAATCGCTGGAAGGGGATATAACTCTAGATGATATTACCAATGCATGATCCTGGAAATTCATATTTTATTGTTGCCCATTAAATTATTTCGTGTTCACTTAGGTGTTAAGTTTCAGATACCAATTAGCTTACTGACAAGTTACTCAATGCAGAGACCTGCTTTTTCATTAATAATCTAGTGCTGGTATCTTTTCACCAACTCGTGAGAGAGATAGGGGTAACCTTCAATCAAGAATAATGAAGAAGAATCTCAGTAATTATGGCTAGAAATATGGAAAACGAATCAAGTTCCTTTGACGTGGGATTCTAGAGAAGGATAAATTATGGTAAATTTATTGGGTTAGTCTGGTGAATGCCAGGGATTTCCAGAACCAGGCTGACCAGCTGCAGCTGCTGTTTTAACAGAATTTCACCATGTAAAATATCGTCCCTAGCAGGAATTAGACCATCCCATTCATGGCGCTGGTAGTTCAGTGGTGCTGAGAGTTTGCTCAAAGCTTGAGTTATTTATGTTAAAAGCTTGAGGATAAGGATTCCGTTCCCCATTTCCATTACCCCCAGATTGCAGGTTAGACTTGGGACCAACCTGTGCAGTACTAAGCTATTCACAATCCAGTCCTTTGAGTAGGCTACTATTCATCATATGGTTAGAGGTATCTTGTCAACAAAGACACACACAATTCTGTTAACCATTACATTCAATCTCTGTACTGATCAACAAACAATGGTTTGGAAATAAGAACACTCATGATAACCAGAGTATTTCCAGTTTCCTCTCATACTATCCAATTCTGGTTTGGGGAAGTTCAGCATGGAAATATCTAACCAAACCCCATCAGCTTCCTTTTATGGGTATTTATTGCAAAGACCAGTAACGTGCTTGTCTTCGAAAAGCATAAAATACTAGGTTTAATGATGTTTTAAGGATAACCTTAGCATGTAGATAGACGGGGGTACGGATTAGGTGTGTCTTTCAGGTTTGTCGGTATTGTCATTGGAGGGGATGGAGCCATAAACAAGTGTGCTTAAAGACTAACATTAAATAAGTCTCAGTAAATAGCTCCTATCAGGAAAATGTAAAACACGTCGACGTGTCTTCCGCGTAGATGATGAGTAACTCGAGATCAAAAAGACCATCTGTACATATTCTGGAAAATACTACGTTATTCTTAAGACTAAAACTTTCTTTAGCTCTTCGGTTCTTTTTCCAAAGTTCTTTTCTTTGCTTATTTTTGAGTGTTGAAACAAATATTGGAAGAGCAACTAAATCTATCAAATCTGAAAACTTTTTATACAGATCACTAATCTAGTACAAGGATCGATCCCATTATGTTGCAGACTCGAAACATCAAGGCAAAAGGGCAACGAATCATCTAGCAGAACAAAATTACGGAGGCCGTGAAAGGCAGCGGCAAGTTAAGGAACCAAAGAACATTTCTCTGTCATGTAATTTACAGAAGCATCACAGATCCCTTCTACAAAGGGGACAAGAAGCATGCCTAAGAAGCCATTTATCTATGCAAGGTAGGTGAAACAAGTGATGACAATGAGGCAAGCTTCTAACAGTCTCTCCGAGCTGGAAGTCCTGTGAGAATGGAAAATGTTGCAAAATCAATCAGTAAAGACCATTCCCAGAGTGCTGCATAATCTGTTCAGAAGGCACAACCCAAGGAAACAAAAACCGTGATATAGGATCAAACCTGAAGGCAAACTGAACACGAGACTTTATCTCCAGAAGTGTCCACATTGTTCTTGCTTGTGATTTTGATCTTTGGGATCTTTTCAACAGAATCTCCAGCTAATCCTTTGGAACCACCAGTATCAAAGATGTTGGGAACCTCTTCAAAGCTTGTTTCAACGGCACCCATCTAATTGAACACAATCAACTTGTAAGGAAAGAATAATGGGAATGCGCATTCATCAACATCTAATCCAGTAATCTAATGACTCTTTGATATAAAAATACCTGACTTTGCACAGCACTCAACATGGCCGGACCAATTCGCTCGCGTACAAGTCTTCCACTGAGAAGACTCGCAATAACATCAATCTGGCCCATAAGAAACAGTAAACATGAATTAAGCAGAGATATTAAATGAATACAAGATTCCTTGAAGAACAAATATATGCAAAAGACAGTGTGTGTTAAACCTTCAAATTTTATGAACTTAATAGTTATTTTCTAAAAGTAAAATCGTAAGGTTTAAGCCAAGTTTCTCACCAAATAGAGGACGCACCCAATTCCAGATTCATCTGATTGCCAAAGAACAAGAGAAGCTTCAAAGACTTCAATAGAGAAAACAGCTCCTGATATAGCACCAACTGCAGCTCCTCTAACAAACCCACTCTCAGTTTCTTGGCCTATCAAAGCTCCTGTCATGGCTCCTAACAAGGTACCCACTGCAGAAAAGAAAATTGTTAATCTTCTCAGAAAAGGTTACCACAAAGCAAAATTATCCTCAGAATTTAAGCTCTATTGCCTGTATTCTAAAGGAAACCAATAATTGTTGCCAAACGTTCTTCCTGAATATGAATGAAAGACCAAAATCCAAACAACGTTGGCTTCCAAGCAGACCCGTCAATGCATGAATAGAAACAAACCAACCAAGTAGCAAGTCTTTATCGTTAAACATTTGAGGTAAGGCACATAAAAATACTTGTTCCTGGAACTAAACCAAAAATGGAATCATGAAACATAAGCAAACATTAATTGAAGAGAAATCCCCAAAACAAAACTCGATATCCGTTTTTAACCTAAGACCCACATCAAAGGACAGAAAACAGATCCATCACTATATAACTAAGAAAACGCAAATCTCGTACAAACAATGACAAGACCAAAGAACATCCACCAACGTCGAAGGGAAGACAAGAAAGGTCAGGTAAATAAGAAACATAACAAACCTAAGGCAAAGAAGAAGGTGAAGATCGCAGAGAAAACGTTCCCAATGACCGCAGAAACCGCAAAGTTGCAAACTTCCTTGACCCTTTCAAGGAAATTGCCACAGAAAAACAATGAAGACATGGAAAACCGAGATAGGTATGGATAGACCTCCATTGTTTCTAAAGACAGAGACTTTGTTAAGGATTATTGATGACCTACGCAGTTTTAGTTTAAACAAAGACTTTATATACTAAAAGGAGAGGTGGATTGTAAGGCTTATTTGGTATGCTTCGTCCCTAAGAAGACGAAACAAAAAGAGACATCATCAACCAACTCGCATTTAAAGCGTTTTTATAATTTTCTCCGACACAAGTTTCTCTCTATACCCGTGTTCTTTGAAACAGCAATTCTATCTACGCCCTCCATCTTTCATTTTCTCTTATTTTCCACTCCCTAACAAAATCCAGAATTCCAAGTAAACTCATATATATACATATATATATATAGGAGACTCATTTTCAAAGTGTTCTGGACAAACCAACGATGTCTTGGTACTAGGTAAATGGTTTCTCATAGCCATAGGGTGGGAAAATATGAATGCCCAATTAGATGAGCTCTTTCAAGCGTTCATGGTATTACCATTACAATAGTTGGGTTAGCCTTCAAGGAGTCTCCAAGTCTTTTCGTTATTTTAAAAAAAGATAATTCGCTTAAGTCTTTTATTAATTAACGATCCGTACGATTGTCGCATGCAATTCGTGAACACAAACAAGGGTCGGTTTGACATTCTAGTTGGTCTCTTTCTGAAGGGTAGATTAACTAGAAAACATTAGACAGTTTATATATTGGTAATGGAAATAAAAATTGGCGTTGTTAATAAAATACTTGTCTAATGACGTGTGTAGATGAAAATATCTGAAACGGTTAGGAGAAGTACTTATGGACGAGTATGGGATTTGGGGGCCAGGCCCACATTCACCACATGTAGAAGAAATTTTCAACCGTGATTGTTTTCTTGGGTGTCGGTGTGGTCCCTCTTCTTTTCGTTCCATTTTTGTTAGGCAAATTGGTCATTTGCATTGATTATTTCCATGCTCAAGCTCAACTTTAGTGATCCAAAACAAATTAGCACCCACAAGCCTTCATGTGTTCTCTTAGTCCCTGTGATGGAAATGTTCCACTCTATTTTCTGGTTGATGGCTATGTAAGATGTTCTGGAAACACAAGCACCGGTTTGCAACTTCTCTTCTTCAATATGTAAGACCCAATTAGGTCCTGACCTCTACATGTTAAATCCAATTACAAATGCACATTTTAAATAAAAACAAGATTAATTTGTTTCGCATTTTTTGCAAAAATTCAGTAAACCTCGTACTGTTCATTGAATTGTTGAATCATAAATATAAGTAAGACCATCCAATCAACAACAACCGTTCATTTTGGCTATTGAATGTCAAACGGAAGACTTGGATTTAACAATCGCGGTCTGCAAGTAGAGCAGGCTACAAGAGAGACGGATCACACTGCATCAAAGATGGCTGCTCTGAAGCTGACTTTAGACCATCCTTCTAATCTATACATATACTTGAGCTTCGATAAGCATGTATCTTAGTCGAACTGCATACAACCTTTGACTTCATTTAGGGGTCTGTGAGCGACATTACAAATTATAATTTCCAAAATTGGTTCCTGTTGAATCAAAATAATTGTTTCAATTGAACGAATAAGATCTTTATTTGTTTATCTAAAGTCCAAGTAAGGGTGAAAGAGAAAGGAGAGAAGCATTCAATTGGTGAGTCTTTGTTGTCTGTCGTGTCCCCAGTTTGCAAAGGTATTGCTTTCCAACATTAATTTTCAGGGCGCTTTTAGAACTACTTTTCTTTATAGAATAATGTACCATCCTTACCTCCAGTGAAGGGAAAGAAACATACAAAATTTCTGATAGGATTTGAATGTCAAGAAAGCTGGAGGATTCTATTTCACTAACGTATAATACTAACTGATGATCGGGTGAGTATTGTTATTGTGGCTGTATACTAGTACAATTAATCCAAAATTACCGCTTATTTTCCTTGTCTTATGTAATCTGATTTCCCTACTTTTCTTAAGTTGGATACAATTCATTCTACCAGATGGTCAAAATGTTAATTAACATTTTGTCACGTAATTTAAATAATTTATCTCAACTAAATATATGTTTAATTGAACGTAAAATTTTTAATAGAATTGAATATAGATAGATGTAATATTAAAAAATTGTTGTTTGAGACAGAAAAAAGGTTTCGTAATATAATAGAATGAAATGTAAAGGATTTCTAATATAACGTAATGAAAAGTTATTTGTCATTTTACGTTTCATTTTAAACTTTTTAAAGATGTAATATAAAACTCTCTTCTTTTATTTCATTTTATTCTATTTTATTATAAATTTTTTCTAAAGACAATATAATAATATTACATTATATTTTATTAATAAAATCTCTCTTAACATGAATCATTCAGGGTTCGGGTAGTGACTGTAAAAATAGATTTCTTGATGCAGTTTTCCAAATCTAATTTCATGATGAGGGTCACAAGGAAAGGAAGAACTTGAGTCCGGAAAACTAAAAAGGATTTTGTTCTTCAGTGTGTCCATGCTGCTCTTGCTTGTTTTCTTTTTCTTTTTAAAATTTTCTTTTTGGGTGGGTAAGCTAAACAAGGACCAGGATGTGTGTGATGGTTAATCAAAACCAGGAACAAGAATGGATCTACTTGCAATCTTCAACTTACATTTTGGCCAAGTTCAGTAGCGAAGAGAAGAAGAAGGGATAATTGGCTTCGGTGATTCTCAAATACATCTCTAACTATAATGATGTAAACCAACGAAGAATTCATCTCTTGCGCATTTGGTTGGCCTACAATCAAATATTTAAACAAAACTGTGGGCAGTGGGTTGGACGAATCCACTAATTTCAAACCAGGTGGTGGTTTTTACAATATTTTTTTGGGCTACTTTTACAGCTATCTATGTCCATATCTTCAGTCAAGTTTAGGCTAAGTTGCCCATTCTGAAGAGTGGAGTAATGAATCCTTATTTGTCAGTAAAGTCTTGCAGGGCAATTCATATTGGTATTGGTTCAATCTTTTGCAAGTTCATTTGATGATTGTCAAGGGAAATGATTAGTGTGAGTTATTCACTCAACCGAATTTGATGATTTCACCAAAAAGAGCATAACAAGTATAATCAAAGGGATAACTTTGAAGACGGGTTGTTAAAAGTGGATTAGAGAGAAGTATGAGCATAACAAGTATAATCAAAGGGATAACTTTGAAGAAGGGTTGTTAAAAGTGGATTAGAGAGAAGTATGATTACACTTCAAAAAATGGGTCACTTCAAAGGGTTCAAATCCTTTAGACGTAAAACGAACGTCGTTTTAGAGATAGAAATGGAGTTAGAAACAGAATGACAGGCACCAAAACTTGACGCACAATCCAATTCCATTCCTGGAGACAGAAATCAGTATTCAAAGTGGCCATTAGACTAATCAAGCGGTATAGGCATGTCAAGGAACACTAATCAGGCATAAGCTAATATGCTTAAACATAAATCCTTACTCTGTTGCCATGTAATTGAAGTAGATGACGATCAATTAGGCAAATCCAAGTATGGAATTAGTTTACGCAACTTACCAGCATAGAAACAGAAATCGATAACACGTCAGCATACGACTTGGGAAGTGTGAAGAATAGGATAAAGGAGAAAAGAACAGGTATTCACTATACAGACAAAATCAGTTCCTGAATGTGACTGATATTTGCAATTACATTAAAGAAAAAGTAATATATACTTCTTCTGATCCAATCTATAAAGTAACCCTAGCTACCCCAGGCTGCTGCTATTTCATTTGTGTGTCCCAAATCCCAATCCATTTCCTTCCTGTAACGCTTTCATCCTCAAATCCATTGCGATGGGTAAAACGAGATGTGGAGATATTTGTTATCTATTTTACCAAATTTTATTTTATTTTTATTTCTTATTCTTCTTTTCTGGATTTGATTTCAGTGAGTGAAAATCCTTTCAAGAGCATACTCAAAACGCTTGAGAAGCCCGATGGCGGAGAATTCGGCAAGTACTATAGTTTGCCCGCTCTTAATGACCCGAGAGTTGGTAAGTCATTCAGTTTCTTTTGGGTGATTGCAGAAATGATGAATCTTATTTACTAAGTTATCTTCGACTTTCTTCTACTTTTACTCAAAGCACGATTATATAGTATTTTTCGCTTGTTATTTGTAAAAGAAAAAGTGTTTTTGTATAACCTGTGCGTTAAAGATTGGGTTTCATTTGAGTTTATACAGTAGCTTCATTCTTTTCACGTGGACAATTGTCTATGTTTCAGATAAGCTACCATATTCCATTAAGATCCTTCTGGAGTCGGCCATACGAAACTGCGATGAGTTTCAGGTCAAGAGTAAGGATGTTGAGAAGATCATTGATTGGGAGAATACTTCTCCTAAGCAAGTGGAAATCCCATTCAAGCCTGCCAGGGTGCTTCTTCAGGTGAACAAGTTCATTTTGGTCCTCACATTTTTTGCGAATTGAAGAAGTCTTCATTTTCATTATTATGACTAATGTTGTTTCTGTTGTTATCAGGATTTCACTGGTGTGCCTGCCGTTGTGGATCTTGCGTGCATGCGAGACGCAATGAATAATCTTGGAGGTGATTCAAATAAAATTAATCCATTGGTGAGTTTGTTATTCTTCCCGTTTTGTTGACCTGGTTACTCTGCCAACACTATTTCACATGCATTATTATTCAGTAAAGGAAAGGAATGTTTGGATTTGTGTCATTACGAGCTTAGGTGTGTATATTTGTGTTTGTTTTTAATGTGTTAATTTTTGCATGTCTAGGTTCCTGTTGATCTTGTCATCGATCACTCTGTTCAAGTTGATGTGGCAAGGACAGAAAATGCTGTGCAAGCAAACATGGAACTTGAGTTCCAAAGAAACAAAGAAAGATTTGCTTTCTTGAAATGGGGTTCCAATGCATTCCATAACATGCTTGTTGTTCCTCCTGGGTCTGGTATAGTCCACCAGGTGAGGAAAACTTCTCCATTATACAGTCAAGCATGGTTTGTACCATGCACTTGACCTTTTTTCCCATGGGAACTCAAAAGTGCATCTTGTTTCACTTATCAGTTTTTGAGAATATAAAACTTACTGAATTGCTGAACTAATCAATTGTACATGATTGTTCGTACTTCATAATATGATATCCAGGTCAATTTGGAGTACCTTGGAAGAGTTGTATTCAACATGGATGGAATGCTCTACCCTGACAGTGTTGTTGGAACAGATTCTCATACAACTATGATTGATGGCTTAGGTGTTGCTGGTTGGGGAGTTGGTGGGATAGAAGCTGAAGCTGCAATGCTTGGCCAGGCAAGATCTTCACTTTCATATGATTGCTCTTTGTATAGGAATGAGTTCCTGGGTGAGTTAAAGAGGCAGAATTCATTTCACGAGTCTCTGAATCTGGCCTACCTTCAATAAATTGATCAATGACGAGAGAGAGAATAGTTGAATAATTTTTCATGCTGATCTTTAATTCCGACTTCTTCGTTCTTGTCAATAATGGTCTGAATTGAAATTCAATTTTGTTGCAGCCCATGAGCATGGTTCTCCCTGGCGTTGTTGGGTTTAAGTTGTCAGGGAAACTGAGAAATGGTGTTACAGCCACTGATTTGGTTTTGACTGTAACTCAAATGCTGAGGAAGCATGGGGTTGTTGGCAAGTTTGTGGAGTTCTATGGTAAGTATGGATATCATCATGGTCAGTCATTTTCTGATTTTGAGCGCTTGTTCCTGCATCTTTGTCATATTTTAAGCTTGGTACGTTCTCTTTTATATAGGTGAAGGCATGAGTGAATTGTCATTAGCAGATCGTGCCACCATTGCCAACATGTCTCCTGAGTATGGTGCTACCATGGGTTTCTTTCCTGTGGATCATGTCACCCTACAATACTTGAAATTGACGGGCAGAAGTTATGAAACTGTAAGTGATTAATGAAGTTCTTTTGGACCACATGCATCCATTTTGTTTACTAACCTGAATCACACTAATGCAGGTTTCCATGATTGAATCCTATTTAAGGGCTAACAAAATGTTTGTGGATTATAGCAAGGTACTACGCTTGTGAAACTTAACAGTTTTAGCTTTCTTGTTCAGTGGACTTAATGATATTATTTCTTACTGCTAAATCTCTATCTAACTGCAGCCTCAGATTGAGAGACACTACTCATCAAATCTACAACTTAACCTTGAGGATGTGGAACCTTGTGTCTCGGGACCTAAACGGTAAAACTTTATACATATGTCTTAGTGAAATGGTTATTTTCTTCATCTATAGTGCATGCCTTTATTGTTGGATATATTTCAGGCCACATGATAGAGTTCCATTGAAAGAGATGAAAGCTGATTGGCATTCATGTTTAGACAGTAAGGTTGGCTTTAAGGTGAGTATTAAAAGGAATACTGTCAGTGTGTGGGTTACTAAGAAGACTTTACGTAAGTTTGTGACTGTACCAAATAGATATTGCAATACGCTCTACACTTATGACATGGCTGCATGATTCAGTGATTTATTTTGTTAGGATACTTGCCTTTACATACTACTTTTAATGAGTTTGTACTTGCAAAAATTGATGTACCAAATAGATATTGCAATATGCTCTACACTTCTGATATGGCTGCTTGATTCTGGGATTTATGTTGTTAGTGTGCTTGCCTCCACATACTACTTTTATTAGTTTCTACTTGCAAAAATTGCCTCCAATGATGTCAAACCCGTGTAGTTAATGGATTTATATCCTACCAGAGAATGTAGCGATTACAAAAATATTAATGTTTATCTAGTCTAGGAAATGGACTATCTTGGGTTTGCTAGGTCGTGGAGCTCAGGAAAGGAATAACCAACCTAAATTTAGATGGAAAAGTGGAGTTGGGAGATATGAATTCTATAAAATTTGTCGTATTGAGAAGCCTGAGTGTGCTCATCTGCCATGTTATGACCATGTGCATGACCTTGTAATTGTATCTTCATGTACCCAAGCCCCAATGCAGCAACTCTCTTGTCGCTCATTTTTTTTCTCTTGCATGGGATTCAGGGTTTTGCTGTGCCAAAAGAATCTCAGGCCAAGGTCGCAGAGTTCAATTTCCGTGGGACTCCGGCACAACTGAGGCATGGCGATGTTGTTATTGCTGCTATCACTAGTTGCACAAATACCTCAAACCCCAGTGTGATGCTCGGAGCTGCTGTGGTTGCCAAGAAAGCTTGTGAGCTAGGATTAGAGGTTATTTTCCCTTCTTTATACCTTCAAAGTATGATTAGAGTGGCTCCTTGATATGAATTACAGTTTCAATAGTGAATTAAACTATGATTTCTTGATGTGCAAAGTTATGATTCTTTGATTAGAATAACAATACTATCTCTCAAGAACTCTACCTATAGGAGCTGATAGAATCGATACTGCCCTGTGGATTAAACTATTGTGAAGTTTTTTTCTTCTTAATATAGAATATCTTACATGTCAAGTATGTGATACAATCTGTAATATATTTTTCATTCTTTTTGTTGTACAATGAGGTGGCCATATTTAAACTTCATTCGACTTTTATTAGGTGAAACCATGGGTTAAAACCAGTTTGGCTCCTGGTTCTGGGGTTGTGACCAAATACTTGCAGAAGAGGTACTGCTTCTTAGGTTCCACAAATCAGAATATTGCACATATTGAAAACGATTTCTAAGATTTGTACTACTGCAGTGGCTTGCAGAAGTATTTGAACCAGTTGGGATTTCACATTGTTGGTTATGGATGTACCACTTGCATTGGAAATTCAGGAGATATTGATGAAGCAGTGGCATCAGCTATTACTGAAAATGGTTATTGTTTTCTTCTCTGCATTTGATAGTTATTACAAAGTTTCTTTAAAGAGTCTCAATCTCACCCCCCTCCCACTCCATGCTTTTGATTATTATGTTTAGTGGTGTTGTTTAGATGGGGTTTGGGAGGAGGTGGCTGGGGTTTCTCGTAGAGTAAAAGAAAAAAACAAAAAAGAGATAAATCTTCTGGAAGTACCTCAAATTAATGTTGTTGAATTTGCACCCTCTTCCAGATCTAGTTGCTGCAGCTGTGTTGTCTGGAAATAGGAACTTTGAGGGTCGTGTGCATCCTTTAACGAGAGCTAATTACCTTGCTTCACCTCCACTTGTTGTTGCTTATGCACTTGCTGGAACGGTACTAAAGCTATACTTTTCAAACACAGACCTGTGGCTGGAGAATTTCGTATTCACAATTTAAGTAAGACTGCTGTGTGACATACATGGAAACAATTTTGCAGGTAGATATTGATTTTGATAGAGAACCAATAGGGGTTGGAAAAGATGGACAGAAGATATTTTTCAGAGATATTTGGCCATCAAATGATGAAGTTGCTGAGGTGAGCATTTTAAACTCCTTTAATTTTGTAACTTATATTTAATGAACCATACTGACCACTAAATGAGCTTTTAATTTTGAATGATCTACAGGTTGTACAATCAAGTGTTCTGCCTGATATGTTTAAGGCTACATATGAAGCAATCACTAAAGGAAATCCTATGTGGAACCAATTGTCTGTACCATCTGGCACTTTATATTCATGGGACCCTCAATCAACTTACATTCATGAGCCTCCATATTTCAAAAGTATGAGCATGTCACCGCCCGGCCCACATAGTGTTAGGGATGCTTACTGTTTGTTAAACTTTGGGGACAGTATTACGACTGACCACATTTCACCAGCTGGTAGCATTCATAAAGACAGTACTGCAGCCAGATATCTAATCGAACGTGGGGTGGATAGAAGAGACTTCAATTCTTATGGAAGTCGCCGTGGTAATGATGAGGTGATGGCTAGGGGCACTTTTGCAAACATTCGCCTCGTCAATAAACTATTGGGAGAAGTTGGGCCTAAAACAATACATGTACCTAGCGGAGAAAAACTATCTGTTTTTGATGTTGCCATGGTAATTTCTTCTAATTGCATCTTTGCTCGTTCCTATTTGTCAAGGACCATGCTTTTTTTAAATAAATATCATTGCAAATAATAGTTTGGCCTACTGTTAGGTCACAACTAAAGTGCCTGACAAGGACACAGATTCATTGTCGTTGAAACTAAGTTGACCATTAGATTTCAGGACACTTCATTTTCAAGTTAATCATGTATGGGGTCAGCTTGACCTTTGGAGAATATTTCCAAGATTCCTTTTTTCAATTTTACATGGGAGTCCTGTTGTTGATTTCATTTAGGTAGAAAAGATTTCATATTTTAGTTTCTATTGCTCACATTGACAGAGATACAAAAGTGAAGGGCATGATACAGTTATTTTGGCTGGTGCTGAGTATGGGAGTGGAAGTTCTCGTGACTGGGCTGCCAAGGGTCCAATGCTACTGGTATTTCTTTGCTCGCAAGTTAATTCCTCTAATTCCTGAAGAAGTTTTAACCTTTATACTAAGTAAATTGCTATTGGTCCAGGGTGTGAAGGCAGTGATAGCAAAGAGCTTTGAGCGGATTCATCGCAGTAACTTGGTGGGAATGGGTATTATTCCATTATGTTTTAAACCTGGACAGGACGCTGAGACACTGGGCTTAACTGGTCATGAACGTTATACCATCAATCTTCCAGGCAGTGTGAGTGAAATTAGACCTGGTCAAGATGTCACTGTGGTGACGGACAATGATAAGTCATTCACTTGTACCTTGCGTTTTGATACGGAGGTAATATGGTAATTCTGTATGGCATTCTGTTCATTAGTTTCTTATGTATATATATTTTTAGTGTCCTTAACTTTGGTAATTTTGATGTAGGTTGAGCTGGCATATTTTGATCACGGAGGCATTCTACAATATGTAATCAGGAATTTGATTCATGCTAAACATTGAATCGATCTACAGTTAAATTGATGTGCATGGCTGCTTCTGCCAACCAATCAGAAAATAAATATGGGCAACATCGTAGTAAGGGTTGAAGATTTGGTTCCCCAATGGACACTTGTTTCAGGAATAAGTCAGGAACTGACTGCTGGAAAGTTACGATTGTAGAATTGCGGACATTAACTGTCTTTAGCAGGTCGCGTTTCGTATCCAGTTTCAATTGGATTTGAAAACCTTAATTTATTCAACTTTGGTGTCAATGTACTCCTTTAGCCACCATACGAGTTGATATGAAAACAAATCTTCCAAATTGGTTTTTAAGTTGTCAAATTTTGTTTAAATCAAAGTACGGGCTCTTTTGTTGTGGTAACGCAGTTCCTGGAGTTGTGATTTATGTTTAGAAACGATATCACATTGGCACTGGGGCAGTGAATAAGTCTTGCAGAACGACGATATCACCCAATTTATAGGAAGATAAATGTCTGAAGATTGTTTATTGATAGGGGACAGTTCCGTCCCTCCGTTGGGGGCGAGCCTTCTAGTCAATAAGGAAGGCAATATCATCCGTCTCCAGTCCGCCTCAGCCCTCAAGTTGGTAGGTATGGGGATAAATTTGAGTTTGGATCAAGCTTTGTGTTACATCTGACCTGATAAACAATCTGGGACTGAATCTAATTCAAACGATGTTGATTTGTCTGATACAGGCGAGACACTACCCGGCACAAGAAGCCATATTGTTATCTAGAGTCAGCATGCTTAGCTCAATTTTGTCCAATTTCTGTTATTTGCATTTCCGTATTTTCTGCCGCATTTCTCGCAATCTCTTTATTTAAGGTGAAGGGGACTGGATAAATATTACCTTAAGAATTTTATATCTTATCATTCCTCTGTATTTCTGAAATGGATTGTACTCAATATCCATTAATAGAAGAAATCAGCTCAGTGATTGTTCTTACTCGTCAGTTGCTCTGTTTTTTTTCTTCTTCTGAATTCTCCAATCCGTTGGATTCCCGATTTCAGTTTTATAACAGTATCATTGCATCCTCCGCCTGCGGGATTCGCTTGAATATCGGAAGAAATTTTCCTCTTTTTATCTATCGATTTGCTTGTACCTCCGATTGATCCAAAAAAAAATAAAACACTAAAACTAGACGCAAGTTTCTTCCCCTTTTTGATCAGCTGATTTGCTTCCTCAACCAATGTATGTTGCTACTTTCAGGATTTATCCGCCAGTCATATCATCACTAATGTTTGAATTGACTTGACACCAAGTTAGACTTCAGATGGAAAAGACAATTATCAAGAAGCTGACAGAGTCAAATGCACAGTTTACCGCTGATTTTAATGCAGAACTGAAGCTACTGTCCTCAAATCTCTAGAAGATGCTTTTCGAAACCATCTAAAAGAGTTTGCTACTTCTAGGATTTATCCGCCAGTCATATCGTCATTAATGGTTGAATTGACCCGACAGCAAGTTAGTCTTCAGATGGAGAAGGCAATTACCAAGAAGCTGACATAGTCCAATGCACAGCTTACCACTGATTTTAATGTAGAATTGGAGCTACTGTCCTCAAATCTCCAAAAGATGCTTTTCGAGACCACTTAAAAGAGTCTCAAGGGAAACTCAATTGTTGAGCCCAATTCTTCTGAAGTACGTAAGCATTCTGAAATTGAAACGGAAAAAGCATCTAGGAATGACGCTAAAAATGGATATGAGAATGGTGAAAAACCTGTGAACACTGAGTCTGCAATGATCATTAAACTTGTAGATAATGGGTCTAGTTCCTTGGCTACTAGATTATCGAAACTAGATTCCCACGTTTTAATGGGACGATGGTGTGAGAATAGATGTATAAATGTGAAGATTTTTCGCTCTTGACAATACTCCCCCAAAATGCAAAGTTAGATTAGCTTCTATTCATTTAGAATGGCAGGCATTGCAATGGCACAATTCCTAGTTGGCCAGAATACATTACTGAAGTAACAGCCAGGTTTGGTGCTTTATATGATGATGATCCCACGTTAGAGTTGGTGAGTTTGGAGCGTACAGGGTTAGTACATGAGTGTTTGAATTCATTTGAGGCGTTATTATCTAGGGTGCACCTTCCTAATGAGCACGCCCTTAGTATTTTCCTCTCAGGACCGAATCATGCTACTGAGGTGCATATAAGAATGATTAACCCTACAACCTTGCAACGAGCTGCCAAGTTAGCCAAGCTACATGATGCCTCCTTTCAACCAAATCCTTTTAAACCTACCTCTAAGCCCTAGTCTTCACAAATCAGTTCCTGCCCAAACTACTACAAGAACAACCCACCTTCAAAGTTACCAATTCCCAAACCATCACCCAAACACTAGCCCTAAAATTCCACAAAAGCCATTGATTGAAAAGAGCCCCTAAAAGTTTGTCTCCAGCTAAAGTAGAAGGAAAAAACAAAGCCATGGGCCTCTGTTTCATATTTGATTAACCGTATACCCTAGTCACCACCTCAAACACAGGAAAGCCTAATTGTTTATTATGGAGAAAGAATAAGAGTGAAGTTAATGAACCATAACTTGCGAATGAAGATGAGAGTGCTGCATCAATGGATATGTCTCACATATCAGTTCATGCTACGGATTGTATTACCACCTTCCAAACAGTGAGAGTTACTGGGCTACTCAGCCACAAACCTGTTCACATTTTGGTTAACAGTGAAAATTCTCATAATTTCTTGGATGACGAAGTTGCAGTCGGACTAGGAGAAAGGATTAAAGAGACATCTACCCTTGCTGTTTCTGTAGCTGATGGCGCCAAATTGATTTCCAGGGTAGAATGTAAAGGGCTACAGTGGTATCTTCACAATATTCACGGAGGACTTCAAAACACTTTCCTTTGGGTTCTATGATATGGTGTTGGGTGTATAATGGTTGAGTCCAATTGGGCTAATCATATGGGATTTCAAGGCTTTGACAACGGAGTTCACTTATTGAAGAAAAATGTATGTTTTAAGGGGATTGTTGAGATCAGGTTTTAGCAACAATACAGTAAGAAAAGAAAGGTTAAAAAGACCAGTAATTCAGGAAGTATGTGAGGGTAATTTAGGGAATTACAGAGGGGTGAGTCATATGTGTGTTAGTTAGAGAGGAAAATAAAATGTTGTTAGAGGAGAGAGAAAATTTATTCTGATATGCTATCCTAAAAAGTGGAGTATTAGGAGGTTTAGCTAGCCCTCAAAGCCTAGCTGTGGAATATCATTTTCATTGTTTTATCGTCTTAATTCATTTTATTTTCTATTTCTTTTGCTGTTTTCCGTCCAAATCATTTGTAGGTTTCTGTTACTTTCATCAATCTTTTGTTAGAGTAGGTGGTCTCTAACAAATTGGTATCAGAGCAGGCTTGTGATCGTGAATGGTATCAACAAGTATGGAGACTAGAATTGATAATGTAGAAAAAGAAATGTTGAGGGTCGTGAAAGATCTTGCGGGGGTAGAGGTTAAGTATGATAAAATGGCAGGAGATATTTCCTCTATCTTTGAGATTTTAAGGAGAATCGAGAACAAAGGGAAGGATGAGGAGATACCAATGGGAGAAGACGAGGTATCAGAACATAAATCTGAAGAAGACACACCAGCTTAGATCGAAATGGTAAGAACGGAGAAAAATCACCGAAAGCTTGAAATTTCCCTATTCTATGGAGAGGATCCTTTTGGATGGGTCTTTTGGGTAGAGAGGTATTTCGAGTTGAATGAGGTGTCAAATGACCGATGGTTGCGTGTGGTGGCAGTTTGCATGGAGGGAGATGCCCTAAGCTGGTATTAATGGAGACAAAACTGGTCACCAATGATCGAGTGAGAGACGTTTAAAAAAGCTGTAATATGAAGGTTTGGTAGTTTCCAAGTGCGTAATCCCCTAATGGCGCTGTTAAAGATACAACAAATAGGGACGGTAGCTGAATATACTTAGAAGTTTGAAGTCGTAACTTCGATGTTAAAGGACGTGCCAGTGGAGGTGGTGACAACAATGTTTATGAATGGGTTAAAGGAGGACATTAGGCCTGAGCTTCAGATGGACCAGACGGATTCCTTGGTGTAGTTGATGGATTTAGCCCAAATGACTGAAGGCCGAAATTGTGCCCTTTTAGATCAGACAACAAAGCCCAACAAACCACTGAAGACTTATGGAGGCTCAAGTATGATGGGCTCAAGTGATTGGGGCACAAAGGGGATAACAGCCCAACAAAAAAACCCAATTACACCAAACAATCCCAACCCGACTTCATGGAACCCTAATTGCAAATTTGTTCGAAGGAGGAAAGATTCCGACCACGGCAACGAATCCAAACACCAAAAATGTTCTGAATCAGGGAAGATCGTCGAAAAATTGGCGAGTTAATTAGAGCAATGAGAGAAGAAGGTTGTTTTGACGAGAAACTTCCTATCGTTTCAAACGTCTGACGGCGGAAGAGATTCAACGTAAGAAGCAGCAGGGAATTTGTTACAGATACGACACCAAGTACACACCAGGACATGTGTGTAGGGAGAAGCAATTTCACATACTCTTAGCTAATGAAGAGCAACCTACAGAGCTACAAGAAGAAGAGGTAAAGCTCGTTAATCAGGTATTATGTCTCCATCCGAATATGCTTGAGGATTTTACTCAACACTTACCTAAACTAGAGTTATCAGTCACATCTCTTATAGGTATTGTTAGCCCACAAACCATAAAACTAAGAGGGAAAATTGCCGAAACAGAAGTAATAATTCTAGTGGATAGTGGAGCGTCACATAATTTTATCAGAAAGGGGTTAGTAGAAGAAATGAAGTTGAATGTCAGTAACACAAAACCTTTCAGGGTTAGATTGGGTAACGACTATAGGGTGCAAAGTGTTGGAGTTTGTGAGAAGGTAGAGTTAAACATACAAAGGGTGGTGTTGAGACAAGATTTTTTCTCGTTCGATATGCAGAGTGTTGATATAATTCTGGTTATTGCATGGCTAGAAACGTTAGGAGATATTCTGCTAAACTGGAAAAAACAAATTATGAAGTTTAGGCTTGACGGACAGAAGATTAAGTTGTATAGGGAGACTTTGCCAAGGGCAACTATTGCTTCACTTAAAACTGCTGCCAAGCTTTTACAGCAAGGGGTAGAGGGTTTCATTCTTGAATATGAGGGACAAGATGTGTTGAATAGAGAAGAAGTAAAGATCAAACGGGAGTTGACAAGGTTAGAGGGACTACAAAATCAATGCTATTTAGAACCTATATTACCGGAGGAAATTAGCAGCTTACTGCTAGAGTATGGAAGGTTTTTGAACCTGTTAACTGACCCACTGACCATGCCATTCAATTGGAACCAGGATCTAAACCACCTAATGCAAGACCTTACAGGTATCCCTATTACTTGAAAAATGAAATTGAGAAATTAGTAAGGGAAATGTTAGAGACTAGGATCATAAGACCTAGCACTAGCCCTTATTCCAGCCCAATATTGTTAGTAAGGAAGAAGGATGGTGGGTGGAGGATGTCTGTAGATTACAGAGCTTTGAACAAGCTGACAGTACCTGATAAGTATCCAATCCCTTGTATTGATGAGATTTTTGATGAATTAGGAGGATCTAAAATTTTTTCCAAGATTGACTTGAAGTCGGGATATCATCAAATAAGGGTGAAAGAAGAAGACATAGCCACGACAGCTTTCCGAACCCATAAAGGCCACTACGAATTCATGGTAATGCCCTTTGGACTCATGAATGCTCCTACTACTTTTCAATCCCTCATGCATGAATTGTTCAAACCTCATCTTAGAAAATTTATTTTAGTTTTCTTTGATGACATCCTGGTTTATAGTAGCAATTTAAAAGATCATTTAGATCATCTCAGAACAGTCCTGCAAATACTGATTGATAACTATTTGGTAGCCAACCTAAAGAAATGTACTTTTAGGCAATCTAGATTGGACTATTTAGGACACTAAATATTGGCAGAGGGTATATCTATAGATCCTAACAAAATTGAAATTATTGATAATTGGCCTGTCCCAAGAGATGTAAAAGCATTAAGAGGGTTTCTAGGATTATCTAGTTACTACAGGAGGTTTGTCAAAGGGTATGGGAGTATAGCAAAGCCTCTTACAAATTTGTTATGTAAAGAAAAGTTCTAGTGGACTAATATAGCACAGAAGGCATTTGAAACTCTAAAAAAGATGTTGACTACCACCCCTGTGCTAACCCTACTAGATTTTTCCAAACCATTTGTAGTTGAGAAGGATGCATCTGGTGTGGGAATGGGAGCAGTGTTAATGCAGGAGGCCAGACCAATAGCCTATTTAAACCAAGGATTTTCGACTGGAAACCAACTAAAACCTATCTATGAAAGGGAATTAATGGCGATAGTGTGGGTTGTCCAGAAATGGAGGCATTACCTAATGGGTAGGCATTTTACCATTCTAACGGATCAAAGGATTTTGTATTTCTTGCATGATCAGAGGTTGTTAGGGGAAGAGCAGCAGAAATGGGTCACAAAATTGTTGGGATTCAAGCTTGACATAGTTTATAAACCTAGTTCTGGGAACAAGGCAGGTGATGCTTTGTCTAAGAAAGCTAAATATGAGTGCATGGATTTGAGCATGGCGAATCATCAATAACTAAACCAGCTGGAGGACATGGTTCAATAGGATCCTAAGCTAAAAGGAATAATACAGGACCTGTTATTGCAGCCAGATAGTCATCCTCCATTTAAGTTAGTAGGATCGCGACTTCTATATGAAAACAGACTAGTATTGCATGCTGAGCGGCCTCACATACAAAAACTGATCAACAAGTTTCATGTAACTCCAATAGGGGGACATTCGGGGTTTTTTAGAACTTATAAGAGGTTGGCCAATGTTGTTTATTGGAGGGGAATGAAATATGATGTGAAGCAGTTCATAATGTACTGTGATGTGTGACAGAAAAATAAATATTCAGCTCTGAAACCTACCGACTTGCTCTAGACATTACCAATTCCTACTCACGTGTGGGAAGAAGTTTCCATGGACTTATAAGCGGACTACTTAAGGCTTTGGGAGTGGACACTATTTTCGTTATTGTAGACAAGTTAACAAAATTCAGTCATTTTTTTAGCTCTCAAACATCCCTACACTACTAAACAGGTGGCTGTGATCTTCATTAGAGAAGTAGTGAGGCTTCATGGTTTCCCCAAAATAATTGTATTAGATAGGGACAAACTTTTTATGAGTATTTTTTAGACAGGAAATGTTCAAGCAATCTGGTAAACAGGTGTTTGGAGACATATTTTAGATGTCTTGTTAGTGAACATCTTAAACAGTGGCCTAAATGGTTGAGTTGGGTAGAATATTGGTTTAATACCACCTACAATAGTGCGATTGGCATGATTCCATTTAAGGCGTTATAAGGCAGAGAACCACCCACTCTTTTCAAGTATACTGATGAAGGATCTCAAGTAGAGGAAATTAATCAACAACTGGTGGACAAGAATCGAATCCTAGATGAACTAAAGTCTAATTTGCTGAAAGCCCAGCAGCAAATGAAGATATATGCTGATTCCAGGAGGAGACCTATGGCTTTTGAGGTAGGAGATTTGGTTTATCTAAAGCTGTAGCCTTATAGGTTCAAATCACTAGTTGTCAGGAGTAATGAAAAGCTTAGTCCAAGGTACTATGGCCCTTATCCAATTACAGCCAAGATCGGAGAGGTAGCTTACCAGGTTCAACTTCTGACCACTGTAAGGATTCATGACGTCTTCTATGTATCCCAACTTAAGAAAGCTACTGTTCCTATTACACACTCTCAACCCCTGCCTTCTTTCTTAGATGAAGATATGCATCTAAAGGTAGAACCAGCAGCACTTGTCGGAGTTCGCAGAAGAATTAATGGAGAGCTGGAGGTCCTAATTAAATGGAAAGATTTGCCAGATTTTGAGACCACTTGGGAGAAGTTTGACTTCATCAACAATTAATTTCCTTCCTTCCACCTTGAGGACAAGGTGGGTTTTATTTTTATTTTTTTAAGGGTATTGTTGAGACCAGGTTCTAGCAACAATACAGTAAGAAAAGCAAGGTTACGAATACCAGCAATTCAGGAAGTATGTGAGGGTAATTTAGGGAATTACAGAGGGATGAGTCATATGTGTGTTAGTTAGAGAGGGGAATAAAATGTCGTTAGAGGAGAGAGAACATTCATTCTATTATGCTATACTGAAAAGTGGAGTATTGGGAGGTTTAGTTAGCCCTCAAAGCGTAGCTGCGGAATATCATTTTCGTTATTTTATTGTCTTAATTCATTTTTTTCTATTTTCTTTGCTGTTTTCCATCCAAATCATTTGCAGGTTTTTGTTACTTTCATCAATCTTTTGTTAGAGCAGGTGGTCTCTAACAGAGATCAACCAAAAACTGTTAAGTTTAAAAAAAGGAAGCTTATGAAAAATATTGAATCATCATTCTCAACTGGCCATGTTACACTTTTGGCCTTCTCAAGGAGGTAGGAATGAATTAAAATCACCTTTCTTGTTCTTTATCAGTGCTAAAACTGGAGGTCTTGTCCCTAATGAATTAGCTAAAATGCTTGAAACTTATGGTTCTTTGTTTAAGGAACTAGAAGAATTACCAGCCTTCAGGCTAGAATTTGACCATAAGATACTTCTGGTAGAAGGATTAAGCCTTGAAACAAGAGACCTTATAGATATCCAACATTTCATAAGAACATTATAGAGAAGTTAGTACATGAATTATTGGATAAAGGGATGATTTAGCTTAGTTATAGTCTTTATACAGCTCCTATGGTATAAGTAGGGAAGAATGATGGAAGTTAGAGGCTTTCTATAGACTATAGGGAGTTAAACAAATATATTGTAAAAGATAGGTTCCATATTCTAGTTGTAGAGGATTTGTTGGATGAGGCTTTTGTGTTCTTCAAGTTAGATTTAAGGCTATTATGAGTTTCTTGTTATTTAGGCTATTATGAGTTTCTTGTTATTTAGGCTTTTGTGTTCAATACTTATTTAGGCTATTATGAGTTTCTTGTTATGCTATTTGGGCTAACAAATGCCTTGTTGGACCCCGAAATTTTTTTCCCAATTTTTGTGATTTGTTATTTAACTTTTTATTTAGGTTTTGGTTGATTATTCCTTTTTCTGATAAATTTTGATTGTAGTCATTAATTTAGTGGAATAAATAGAGATTAGAAATTGATGAAAGGATTTGAATTAAGTTAGAATTAACATGGGAAGGTTAGAAGTAAGTTAGCTTAAAGGAGTTAGTAGATGGATTAGATGAAAGAAGGGGCAAAATGGGAAGGA
>JAOQMP010000210.1:10544126-10574580 GCA_027563575.1 Erythroxylum pedicellare
AACATTTTTTAATTACTTAGAATAACTCTAACTTAATTATTATTTGAATACATATTTTATTGTTTCAAATATTTATTTATTTTTATTATAGATTTTTAAGAAATTACATTTTCTTTTAGAAAAATTGATACAACATAATTTCACGTACTACTTGCTATATAGATCAATGTCAATATGTTACTATTATATTTTACATAATTATTAAAAAAACTTATGACATAACTCTAAGGATTGGATTTAAATTTAAATTGAAATTTAAATTTTTTATAAAAATTAGATTTAAATTTGAAAATTAAACTTATTTTATGAATTGTGTAGGATATAGATTTAGGAATTTTAAACTGTATTTTAGTTCAATCCGATGCAAACCAGGCGTGTACATGATCTATTCTTTGGAGAAAGAACAAAGATTTAATAGATAATGATTTAAGAGGTATTTTCACTGTCCACAGCGTCGATGTTGGCCAAAACAAAGTCCACACTTTCATTTCCATGAACCTAGGAATCCAATATGGGAACATAGTGTTTCGTGTTTAATGCACGAGATACTTAGAGGTGTCAAATGTAACCCAGCTAAGCCCGATGTTGGCTTGGGTTAAACGGCTACTATAGCCAGTTGGTTCGTTATTTTAAAAATAACATTATTTTTTATGGATGTTTTTTAAATGATGGGGTGGGTTAACCTGACTCACCCGTGACCTGTCTGATCATGGGCCTAGACACAAGTCGGTCAGTTCATAATAGGGCCAAGTTACGGGTTAGTCAGCCCATGATTGGGTTTTGTTAGAGCCAATAGTAAAGGCCAAATTTTGATTTCTTTAAGCATATAATTATTAGTCAAATGATTCTTTATATTTTTATTGTTGTTTTTCTTTTTCTTAAAAAGACATCCTATTACTAATAAACACACGTCTTAAATCACTAAATGCAACAATAATAACAACAACATTCAATAGAAATCTTATTAACACGTAGAGTTTGAAAATTTTTTTAGTAGTATGCAATCTTACCCTCAACTAGTAGAGAGATTGCTTGCAAATGACTCATATGAAGAGAAAAATAATAAATAAATAGAAAATAATAATAATAATGAGGATGGTGATAATAAGAAAATTATTAATAATAATGATGATTATGATTATCATAATAAATCAAACTAGGTATTTGAAAAATGTTTAAGTTAAATCTCTAAGAGGTAAGTACTGTCTATTTATAAGTTTAGGCAAACTACATGATGAAATAGTTAAAAAATTTATAGAAACCGTAAAGATCTCTTTATGAGGGATCTTTTATTTGAATCCTAATACGCCAAAGTCTTTTATTACAGGTTATGTCGACATAATCATTAAACGATAAAATTTACACTTAAGCTTGAGTGACATCTTCTTGTTACTAAAAACTTTCAATGCACTTCTTTGTTTAGGTCACTCTAATATGATCACGTGAATTATGTCTTCATCAATCTCTCCATTACTCTAGATGATAAATCTTAGATATTTATATTACTTCTTTTGCTGAATAACTTTTAAACCAATCTTTACTACCACATCAATAACCACCATGGGTCCCAAAAAGTTATACTCTATATACTCAGTTTTAGTCCTACTCAAATCTAAATCCCTTTGACTCTAACGTATCTCTCCAAAGTTCAAATTTTGCGTTGACTCCCTTGTCACGTCCATTAAAACAATGTCATCAGCAAACAACATACACCAAGGCATACTTCCTTGGATATTCTTGATGAGCTCATCAATCACTATTGCAAATAGAAAAGGACTCAAAGAGGAGCCTTGGTGTAGCCCAATATCTATAGAAAAATGTTCTGTATATCCTGCTATTGTCCTTACTCTAGTCTTTCCACCTTTATACATATCCCTAATAATTTGTATAGACAACATAGGAACCCTCTTGACTTATAAACACCTCCACATGAGTTCCCTTAGCTTACATTGTGTTTCCTTGTAGTATTCCATTAACCTTCTAAGGAAATGCAAAGCTTCTATCATGGACCTTCTTGGTGTGAAGCCAAATTGGTTTTCTAAGATAAAACCATCCTTTCTCACTCTCTTCTCAATCACCTTCTCCCATAACTTTATGGTGTGGATAAGTAATTCGATGCCTCTATAGTTATTACAACTGTTGATGTCCCCTTTGCTCTTATATAAAGGAATAACCATACTAAATTTTCCCTCATCTGGCATTTTAGCAGACTTAAGGATCACATTAAAAAGCTTAATTAGCTAGGTAATACCCTCTTCACCTAGACTTTTCCACACCTCTATGGGTATCTCATCAGACCCTACTGCACTACCACTCTTCATCTCACTCAACGCTTTTGTAATTTCATCATTTGTAATCTATTAGTAGTAAGTAAATTTACAAAACCTCTTGAACAAGCTAAGGTCACCTAAAAAGATGTTATCTTCTTCACCTTCATTAAAAAGGCTATAAAATTACCTTTGTCATCTTCTTTTGATGTCATTTTCAGTTACAAAGACCTACCCTAGTTCATCTTTTATAAACAAACTCAATCAAAATCTCTCGCTTTTCGTTCCTTAGCTTTTATTAACTTAAAATTTTCCTTTTCTCCATCTTTATTATCCAATTATTGATATAGTTTCCCCTATACTCTACTTTTATCCTCGAAGACAATCATCCTCGCCTCTTTTTTTTCCACTTTGTAGCTTTTTCTATTAATAACTTTCTCAACCTTTATGGTGTTATCTGCTAGAGCTTTGCAGGTAGTCTTCTTAAACTTAAATCTTTCTTGAACATCTTCATTCCACCACAAAGACTCCCTTTTACTACCCCACGTCCCTTTAGAAACACCCAAGGTCTCTAAAGTTGTATTCCTTATAAGAGGTGCAACTCTTTCCCATATCTAGTTAGCATCTCCTACTAAATTCTATTCTTCTTCATAAATTACTCTATCCCTGAATTGTTTTACTGTATCCACTTTCAAATTCCACCATCTGATTTTGGTACACCTTTTAAGACTTCTCTTCTTCCTCCAACCCTTAATAAAAAGATCCAAAAATAGCTATTTATGTTGAGATGACTCACAAGCACTAGGTATCACCTTGCAATTCTTACAACTAGATGGATCACTTCGCCTTATAAGGAAGTACTCAATTTGAGTCTTTGAGATTCTGTTCTTACAATTCACCAGGAGTTCCTTGTTTTTCTTGGAAAAAGAGTTGGCTATCATCAATTCAAATGCTACCATGAAATCTAACACAATGGTCCCGCTAACATTCCTTTAATTGTACATGAAACTTTGATGAGTTCTTGAGTAACCATTCGAGGTTGCTCGTATATGACCATTAAAGTCTCCTCCTAGAATAACTCATTTGTTAGGGAGTATTTGTTGAATAACCTTATCTAGCTCTTCTCAGAAATGGTGCTTAAGTTAGTCATTCAACCCTACTTGATATGCATAAGCACACACCACATTTATAATAGCACCCTTCACCACAATCTTTAAAGACATAATCCTATCATTAGTCATTTTTATCCCTGCAACATGTATGAATTCCTTGAAAACCAAGATACCAACACCATTCTGTTGTCTCGAGCCACTTGAGTATAAAAGTTTAAGTCCACTAATCTCTTTTACTTTAGCCCCCGTCCACCTTGTCTCCTAAACACACGTTATATAAATCTTATTCTTGTCTAAAGCCTCCACTAATTTTAAGGACTTCCCTCTAAGGGACTCGATGCTCCAAATTCGTAATTTGTCAACAACTTTCTCCTTTGAAACCTTAAACTCATTGAAAGATTAACCCTTGTACTCTGATTGACCTATTTCATATTAGTCAATATTGTAATAAACCGCAAGTGCATAGTGTAGTTGTAGCTAGTACCAGTAAGTATGGGTCAATCCTACGAAGACTATGAATACTAGTACTACCTTTCCTCTATTATCTAACCTAAGGACTGATTTTAGATTTTTAACTAAAAGAAACTAAAACTAAGGCAAGTAAAATAAAATAGGAAATGAAATTGAACAGAGAATTTAAGAAGCAATACGAAATTATCGATATCAAATAATTAGTATCTAGGTTTCAAATTCCCCTAAACTTTTAACAAATTGACCTTTTATTATGCAATTTTTTAATGATTTATTGGATTGTGGAGACTCTTATGGTATGCTAGTAGTTAACCTTGAGTATACTAACAACTAATCCTAAGGTTTATAACCGAATTACTTAGGTTAATTCTCATAGGATTGCGTTACCTTTTTTATGAATCCCTCCATTAGGTTTGACCCTAATCTGGATGACATACCTCTAAGGTTGCAATCAACTGTTTCAAATTACCATGGATGTATTCAAACTTAGGATTTCTTAATCGCTATGTATGAAATCAGATTATGATCTAATATTTTAGAATATTAATAAATAAATAAAACAAGTAATTGGATTGCAACAAATCAATGAATCAATATCATTAATAAAAAATCAACACATTTTAAGGTATCAAAATAGGGATCATCTAACCTAAATACTAATTGGATGTTTAGTTACACATAATCGAACACCAAATCAACACATACATTAACAAAAAAAATAAATAGAAAACAACGGGTTCATAATTCTAAATCTCCCTTATTGTCTTCTATCGAATATTCTTGAGATGTAAAGGTTTGATCTTGTATTCTAATGGATCTTTCAATGATTTCTTCGTGTTTTCTACTTCTCTAGACCAAAAATATCCCTTCTAGACGTTCTCAACATCTAGAAATCACCTCCAAGAGCCTCCTCCTTTGATTTTCCTCCAAAACATCGCTTTTATATAAAAATCTAGGTTTTTGGGTTATTCACGGTCGTGTGCATGACTGTGCAAAACCCAAAACCTAGATATTTAATTGAAAATCATCTAATATCACAAAAGCACATGGGCATGAAAAAGTTCACAGTCGTGCACTCCTTCCAGATTGTTGGTTTTCTATTTTACACTGCGTTTTTGTCTAAATTCCTCTCTTTTAAGCCCACGAAGGCAATTATCACCTGTAAACACATTTGAAGCATAAAGTATAAAATATCAAGCAAGAATATATTAAATATAGGATTAAAATATAGTCAATTAACAATCTATCATACTCTCATCAAAGCTCAAAGCCACCACTCTTATCCTAAAGCCCAATACAAGCTAAAGAAGACATGCCTAGCAAGCCCCTAAATGACTATAATAATAATTAAGAGAAGCAAGAGAAGTGAGATAGCTATTGAATCACAAAAAGGGAGTCTCAATAAACAAGTGTGAGAATCGCAAGAAACCCTCAATCGTACGACAATCTAAATTAAACGATCCAAAATCAAACAACTAATAACAACTGGATAACTGCAGAACACTAAAGCACGATATTGAATTGTTAAAAATAACAAGTTAGTCACAAGTACCTTTAGCCTAGAAGAAAATTATTTTAGATACTAATTAGTCAAAGAAGGGCACCAAATAAATAAATAAAAGGAATGAAAGCTAAAAATCTCAAATCAAAGGTGCTTGCACAAATTTAGATGATGGTAAAATGGAAAATGAAAAAGCTCAAAAATGAAATTTCTAAAAATAGGGGATTAAAAAAAGTGGGTCTACCAACCCTAGTTCTTTTTAAGTAGTCCCCATAATGATCAAATTTTTCATAAAAAATTAACAACTCCAAAAGATCTCTATGGTTGTATGCATGAGAGAGAAGTCGAGGAGAGATATATGGGAAACACTAAAATCGGTGAGTTTTTGCCAAAGTTAAATGACTAACAATGGCTATAAATTTCAATGTCTTAATAGTGTGGGAGTTAGTAACTATTAACTGACAATAAAAAGAGAGAAATAAATAGGATAGTCCACGACATTGGTTACGACAGTGAGTGGGTTGTCAACTTTAATTGGTAAGTAGTGTATAAAGGAAAATAAAGACGATGAGACCACAAAATTGAAAAGAATAACGAGAAGCCAACTAAAATTTAAAGAATGAAAATGTAAGTCATAAAAAGAAATGAAAGAACTTACTCACCCAGATATTATCCGAACAGACCTAATGCAAGAAGGAGAAACAAATCTAAAATATCAGCAATTTATTTAGGCTCTGCTTAAAGCAAGAACTAGTAGTCTCCGAATAAATTACCTCCCATAGCAATTTCTAGTATCGGAGGTTGGAGATCATTTTTTCTTCCAATGAATGGAAATAGTTGTATGTTCCTACAAAATGGAGTGAATAATATTTCGTCTAAGTAAAAGTAGAGTAAAAGATAAAAGGAGGAACTAATAGATAGAATGCCTTAATCGAATTAGGCTTAATACTATATTATCAAAAAAAATTAAGGTATTAAGTTATCAAATTTCAAGCTAGTTTAACAACAAAAAAACATTTTAAAGAAGAAAAAAGTAGGAGAGAGAGAGAGACAAGGAGAGTTATTGAGAAAATGAGAGATATACATATTAATTTACATTATAAACAATTACAAAAGTAGCCTTTTGTATGATTATATAAATAAATTTTTTGTAGTCTTATATATTAATGATAAATCATGATGTCCTATCCTTTATTAAGATATCTAAATACTTTGACAATTTTCTTTTGTATATTTTTTAAAAGTATTCATAAAAATAGATCAACAATCTTGGTAGGTGTCATATAAGATATTGATTGATATGTAAGACATTGAAGGGAACATAATAAATACAATAAATTTTTTTTACACGTGATTCAAATAGTAAGTGTATATTAGTTGGTTATATGTGGATAGATTTCCCTAATAGCAAAATATACATTTAAAAAATCCTAAATGTAGGTATGTTAATTGATGTTTTTAATTTGAATGAAGGTAACTTCATTGATATAATGAATTGGAGGATAAATATATGTATTCATTTCTAGAATAATTAATGAGGAGAAAATTTATAAATATTATCATTTTTAGATAGCACATCAATGATGTATTTGGGAATATTTAGTTTGTTAACTTAAGATACTTTGACAATGACAACCAATTCTAATCGTTACAAACCTTGTAGAGGTGGATTTTAAGAGGTATATTTTTCAGCAGAATTTTGAAGTCACCAGTAATCTCTTAACCAATGAAATTCCTATCACTTGTATTATATGTAGTGTAGTATACTTTGTTGAACAAAATATTTTGACAAAAAGGGTCCTTTAATTGTAAGATCTTGAAATGCTTATATAGATAGATATATGTATTGAATCTATCAGAGGTATATTTAACTCTAGAGTTCTTGGAAAATGCTTTAACCAAGTGTTGGAAATTCTTCACATTATTGAAAAAATATCAACTTACACATCAAGGAGTCTATTAAACAAATTTTCCTTATTGCTCATTTTATACTATTATGGCTACCAATAAACCCAATTCAATGCCTTTTTTATGAACAATGTGATGAACTGCTACCCGTGATTGTTCTTTTTCAAAACTATAGTGAAATACAATTTTTTTAGGTTTATCAATTGGTAGACATAGTATGGAAGCATTCCCCATATATTCATGCCAAAAGTATATGAAGGATATTGTACTTTCAAAGCAAAATACCAAACAAAAGCATATGAAGACATTTTCTCTCCAAGCCTCTTGTTCTACTCGAAGTTCTTCATCCTATGGGTTTTAGCATGAAAATATGACTACAAACAAGATTTGCAACTGGAGATTCTAGTATAGGTGAGAAAATTCTTTAAAGTGGCGTTTTCAATCCAAAAGACATTACATTCCATTTATATTGGCCGAATAGGACAGTAAAAGTAATTTTGTACCTATCTTTAGGATCTATTTGGACCTACTAAAATCTAGATTTCATGTCAAAATTTGAAAATATTTATGCATTGTATAATCTTTGAAGCAAATCATTTTAAAAAAAATAAGGTACCTAATCCATTTTAGGGCCTTACTGAGATATTTGTAGTTAATAACTGACCTCGATACTCCCCTCTCCTTTTCAAAATTCTTGTTTATATAAAAATGTTGCACAACTTCATAGAGATCTACACATAAAGATCAACCTTTTCCTTAACAACTCATTTCTCTCTCTTTTACAAAATTTGTCTAATTCTTTGTTCATCTAGATAGGTCTAGCTTTGGTAGGATTTGTTTTTCATCCACATCCTTTTCATAAGGTGAATCCACGATGTGTTGTGTTCTATTCCAAAAGGTTTATGGCAAATCAGAATATATTTCACTTTTGATGATTTGGTGTAAATTTCTATTTTTGTTTTTTGTTTGCTCACATGGTAACTGGTTTCTATTTTTTCTGTTATGACACTATTCTTCAAATATGTCAATTGTTTTTGTTTTTGCACTAATGATGTTGTTGATTTTTGTAATGGAATAGGCTTTGATCAGGTTGATGTTCCCAGTTTTAGAATTTTCTGTAAAAGGAAAGCACAGTTTCTTGTTGTTAATTTTGTTGAGATACTATTATGGCTCATAACATAAGGGGAAATCTACTATATGCATATCTTTGAAGAATCTAAATGTGTAAAAATCAATCATCATTATATTAAACCTAACAAAATAGTTCCTACATACTCCACGTGTGAAATCAAAAAGGTGATCTACCTTATAAAGTGGGGACTTGGGCTGTGAAAGCCTAACAAATTTGAAGCCCAATTTACCATAAATTTGCCTTATTACCTAGTTTATACCTATTACAAATATCATCAAGCCTTGTTTAATGGATTTTTGGTGAACAATTATAGACAACAAACCCTCCTTTTTTTAAACTCAATATTTGACAAAGCAACTCATAAAAAGGTTAAGTGGAGACCTTTTTAGGTTAGAAGAACAACATTTAGAATACCTAGAAGAGGTCCATAACAATGACTTTTTATTTGTAAACTAACTTAGGAATGGGATTAGAACCAATAGGATCTTCAAAAGAGTTATTAAAAAGGTTGTAAAAAGATAAAAAGCTAAATTAGAGATCTTAAGTAGACTTTAAGGATGTACTTATAATTTACCCAATTTAAGCTTTAAGACATCTTTGCAAAAGTGAGCCTTATCCTTTTCCGTTAAATGAGCCTTGGATTGTGATTTAGGTGAGATCCTTTGAAAACTTAAGGTTTATCCTCAAGTATCCTTAGAGCCCATCAAAGTTTTTTACTTGTTCCCTCTTAGTTGATATTTACGCTTCCCCCATTAGATTGTGATTTATGTGAGATCCTTTAAAAACTTAGTGTTTATCCTTAATTATCCTTAGAGCCTATTTAAGCTTTCTACTTGTTCCCTTTTAGTTGATCCTTGAGCTTCCCCCTATTAGGATTGTGATTTAGGTGAGATCTTTTAAAAACTTAAGATTTATCGTTAATTATCCTTAGAGCACCATCAAAGCTTTCTATTTGTTTTTGCTTAGTTGATCCTTGTGCTTCCCCCTATTGGTATCAGATCCAAGTTTCATAAAGAGGGTAATCATTGAGTATTGATTCTATTGATTTAAGTTTATTGACTTCTATTCACTGAGGGTAGGTGATTCAAATAGTTGTGCCAGGTAGAGGTATTTAAGTTTGCTGGTTTAGTCGATTCATAACCGAGGGAGCTAATATTCTTATAAAAATAGATTTCTTTATAAGATCTAAATATATCTCTAGTCCATCCTCCTTTAGTCCCAACGATATGATCATGAATAATGATGAGGTAATGATAGAAAACCTTGAAAAATCTATAGATAATTTGGAGATTCCTAAAGTGTTAATTGATTAAATATACTAACAATCAAAGTTTTAAACTTATTCAAAAAATGGACTTCACCATTAAAACTGAAGAACGTGATATTCCTTCGTCAAAGCACTTTCAAACCATCCATTTGTTAACCCAAAGAAAAAGGTTTTAATTACATCCACACAGGATTAGTTCCAGTGGGAGTGAAGCCCCTAGCCAAAGAAGGATTAAATACTTCCATTCTTATGGTTCTGAGAGACACTAGGTTTTATGACTTTCAAGATTCCCTATTAAGTTCCAAGAGTTTAGTCTTTGCACTGACCCAATGTTATTTGATTGCTATCCAAATTTGACCATCTCTCTTAGAGACAAAAACATCTTAGATGTCTTAGTTTTGCAAATCAAAACCTATACAACAAAATGAACGTTGGATCTATTTTTGTAGCTTTGATTTACAAAATCCATTACAAATCCATAAACAATGCATTTACATCCAACGCCCTAATTTATAGTCAAAAAAGTGAAACTCTGTTCATACAAACAGATCTAACAAAGTTTAGTACTGTTATCCCAAAATCTATAAAGTGGAAAGACATCAACCTGCCTAAGGGATAGATACTTGAAAGTGCAACAAATCTGAATCCGTAAGTACCTTTAAGTTCAAACATCAAAATAAAAAAGTAAAATAATTCCTAGAATACAAGGTAAAACCATCTTTTGCTAGAAAATCTGTAAGCCAAATATTTGATGATAGTGTTTCAACATCAACTAGTGACTTAGGAAGAGTCTCTGGAATTCCATTTGTGATCAATATCTCCATAAAGATAGTGTTTCAACATCAACTATTGACTTAGGGAGAGTCTCTAGAATTCCATTTGTGATCAATATCCCTATAAGGACTTGCCTAAGCATTCAACATATGACATCCCATCTTCAAGCCCTCAAATAGTAGATTACAACAAAAAAACATTCCATAACCTATTTACAAAACAGTGAGCCATAATCTTCTCAATCAACTCCATCATTCTCTTCAATAACTGAAAATGTGAATAATGAGCTACACTTCTTAGAAAAAAGATTTTAAGATGAACACAAAATATTTACATGATGATTTTTACTCTTTAGAAAATAAAGAAAAAAATATAATGATTTTTTAATAATTTTGTAGAACAACGAAAATAGATTTAGGAAAAATATTACGAGTTTGTCAACAACTATAGAGTGCACATTTTGTTCTTTGATCAACTTGAAATGCAAGCATGTCAACAACCATATAGTGCACATTTTATTCTTTGATTGGTTTGAAATGTATGCCTAGGATAAAAACCTAGAATATCCCTTTAAAGCTATTAAAAATAATACCAAAACAAAGATGTGGAAAACAACAACAGAGAAAAATTGCAATTAGAAAGCACTTCTTTCTGTATAATTCAATCCTTTCATAATATAAGATCAATAACAATTAAACAATTTTAATAATATTGTAAAATTAAATTTAGTATAATACAATTGTTGGGAAGTCAAGCTAGGATTTGCTCTCAGTAGAACAATTACAAAACTTTTTTGTATGATTTCCTAAAAAATAAGATCACTTTTAAATTCTATAAAATGATTAATGCATAAATCGTAATAAAGCAATAATCATAATTCATACCTTATTCCAAAGCTTAATCATATTCTTGTCATATCCTTTGAATAGTTTCTGAAATTGGCTCATCTCATCCACTGTAGTTGCCCAATTGTTAGACCTCCAACGATATCCACAAAATATGTTGAAAGAATTATGTACCTATCACAAAAAGGGTTAGGCAAGAAGTGATGGATCCCGTAAAGGTTAAGCCTGCTTATAATAAGTTTTTGATGTTTTATTAATTTAATAGAAATTAAATTCTAATTTTAATTAAAATTATAACTAATTCTATTTAAATACCATTTATGCCCAAATAAGATCCAATATCTTATATTGATTGTTATTTATTAAATATCCCATTTAATCATAAAATATCTCAAACTTTACAATCACGTCCAAATTAATTAAAATATATTTTCTTTCTTCAACCCGCTCTTTATGTGTGACTCATTAAGTTTTCAAATACATTAGCAATGGATATAAATTATAAACTTAAGTCATATTCATGATTAGATAAATTAAACTCCTTCAATTGATCTTTAGTTATCTAATTAAATATTTTATATCCAAATATCAAAATTAGTGGCGAGAAACATATCATGATTACTCAAATATTTATAAATTTAAAGGTGGTTTTAACTAACCTTTCCATGCATGATTTTCTATATAATTCAATCCTTTCATCATATAATGTTCTGATTAGATATAGATCATGAAATTAATGTCTACTTATTTGATTCCAATCATGTTAATTCTCTACCTTTAATAATTGATTCTATTATTAACATTTATAAACTATTTACCAAGAGTTATTCCACCTTAGCCAAGGATTTCCCAAATCAATACTAATCAAGAATAATAGAAGATTCTCCCTAATTACTTTAGGGTGATAAATCCCTTATTGATCACTCAAACTTCCTCAATATAGTTTATATTATATCTAATGACTATGAATTGAGCTATCTTTGACTAAAATAGTATTATGAGTAGTGTCAAAATATAGCAATCCCTATATAAGATAAATTTAGAGATCTCAAGTTAAAGAATCACTTATACAATCATAAAATGAAAATTTCTATAGATATACAAGTGATGTTCCAAATGGATTTCTCATATGGAGTCAGTTTAATGAACTTATTCTTTAACAAATACCCACATGTTTATTTAAGTATTTCCTTACTTTAGTCTATAAGATCGTCTACTTCCTTTATAAGGAAAAACATAATGTGTGTTAGTCTTTTTATGCTCTATGTTCAACCTCAATAGAACAATAACTATGATCAATTTAGGGATAATACATGAATGTAATACGGACCTCATAATTGTATCTTGTCATACTTTCATTTACAATGTATAATTATCCTATAGAATTTATCATTTATATCTAAATATATACAAAATAAAGAATGCCTTTAAATAATTTTGGCACTAAACTATAACCAATCGATTAGCTATAAGATATAAACCAAAACAATTATAATAAGGATAAAAGAACATATAATGTTTATGTTTTTTTATGTGACAATATGTCTTCATTATTGCCTTGCTCTTCCTTTAATAAAGATCAAACCACAAATAAAGTGTAAGATGTTGGATTCCAGACCCCTTCCATGAAGGTCAGTAATTCTTAAACATATCTAATATTTCAATCATATTGATATACAAGCAATGTACATATGTTTATAAGGTATTGGAATATTTCTATATTTCAATGTTTTATTCTAATTATCTTGATTTGATACTATAAATGATTTTATTTGATTTTTATTAGTTAATTTGTCGAAAATGTGCTTTGAAAAGTTATTTTTTTTTCCAGGATTGAGAAGTTTTTCATATCAAAATAAAATGAAGGGTTGTAGACCATAATCCTATTCAAAAATAGGAAACTATGAGAAATACAAACACAGACTCATATATAATTCTTTACTAGCCAATGTTGGCATTTATAATTAGGCTTGAAGGAATCCATTTTGAATACCAATGGGTCAAATGCTCGTATTGTTTGGAGCAAAAAAAATTAAAAATTTAGTGTTAAACACAATTTCAAACAAGAATGTTTTGTAACTTATGTTTTTTGTTGTCTGCAATATTTGAAAATGTCTTATTTTATGAAAAGTCTAGTTTTCAAAGAGTGAACATTAACAAAACACCTTGAAATAACTTATCCATCTGGGTATAGATCATCAAAGATTGAGAATTCTATCATAAAACTTATTTTTCCTTATAATGTTAACAACTTTTTTATTTCTATTTATTAATTCAAGGATAGTGAGTAACTAAATTGATGATTTATAAATAAAGGATGTTGGACCCCGAAATTTTTTTCCAATTTTTGTGATTTGTTATTTAGCTTTTTATTTAGGTTTTGGTTGATTATTCCATTTTATGATTATTTTTGGAATGTAGTCATTAATTTAGTGGCATAAAAAGAGATTAGAAATTGATGGAAGGATTTGAATTAAGTTAGAATTAATATGGGAACGTTAGAA
Organism: Erythroxylum pedicellare; assembly: GCA_027563575.1. Lineage (NCBI taxonomy): Eukaryota > Viridiplantae > Streptophyta > Magnoliopsida > Malpighiales > Erythroxylaceae > Erythroxylum > Erythroxylum pedicellare. The sequence continues at coordinate 10,557,908 of JAOQMP010000210.1, forward strand.
GTAAGTTAGCTTAAAGGAGTTACTAGATTGATTAAATGAAAGAAGGGGCAAACTGGGAAGGACAAGGTAAATGAAGGGTAAAATGGGGAAAGACCATTTAAAATGGTTTTATATTAGAAGAAAAGAGAAGTGTCGTGAGGACAAAAGAGAAAAAAGAGAGAAACGAAAATAGGAGAGAAGAAGAGAAGCTTCGGTGAAAAAGAAGAGAAGTGAAATCAAGTTTGTTAAGGTAAGCTAATCATTTTTTCTTGCTTTATTAAAGGAATGGGTTGTATTAAGGATGAAGGAGCTAGAGAGCAAAGAGGTTTTGTGGGAAGAATATGGATTAGGAGAACCCAATTGATTTTAGGGTTTCTAAACTAGATCTTAAGTTTTCTAACTTAGATGGACTGTGGGTAGGTTAGATTTGAGTTTCATTTGTGATTATTGTGATTCTGTGATTTTTCTGAAGTTTATAAATTTTATTGGAATGTTAGTTTTGAATGGAACCGTGGTTGTGTTAGGAAACCAAGGGAATCCTACCCAAGAGCAAGGGAAAGGCAAGCTTGACTTGGATTTCCGCAATCCTATTAGGTGGGTAATGTATTTATAGTTATTGTGTAATTGGGAAAATTCTTGCCTATGTGTGTGTATATGATGTGCTTGAAAATGACATTGTTAAATTGTGAATTACTATGATGCATTTTAAGTTATGCATGGAAAGAAGTATGACATTTTTTATAATATTGAATTGTGATTTTAATCATGTTATGCCTTGATATTCGATCATGGCATTTTGTATAAATGAAAAGAAAGGAAAGAGAATGAAAGCATTTCATAAAATGATTTGAGTATGATTATGTGCTTCTGTTTGGGAGAGAGTGGAACCATTTTTTTCGTCACATGCATGTTGATAAGAGCCTTCTCTTGGCTGCTCGCTTGTGACATATGAACTCCGAAACTGCACTAATTCTGTTCATGGGGTAAAATTCGGTTTCTCCATTCTGTTTTCATAAAACCCTCAAGCTGTTTGTTGTGCACTGCATCTTTAGATGTTCAAGTATGGTGCATGATAAAGTGTTATGCTTACTGGCTGAACTTATGTTGTGTATTATCTTTGAATTATATTAATCAATGTTTAAATTGTATTACTAAAGTAAGAATGTTAGAATTTTTAGATACACATATACATATGCTTGAATATGTGGCCAATTGCCAATGGCTATATATATATTAGCCATTAAACTGTGTAGCTCACCCCATTATTTCCTCCTCAGGTGCAGATCAAGAAGATAAGTGATCCTTGCAAGGCATTTGGGAAAATTCCAAGATAGTATCTTTGTCACTAAGTTAGTTTGTTCACTTTTGGGATAGCTACATAAGCATGTAAACATCGAGCATCCTGTATATGTTGTATTTTGTGGTTAAGCCCTTGTTCAAAGTGTATTGATATAATTAAGTGATATATGAGTTTCTGTTGCCTGGGTTAATAAGTTAAAGGAAAACTAGAAAGTCCCCAGGTGAATGTGCATGTTTCTTTGGTACATGTTCCATTCTTGATTTAAGCCTTTCATAGGTGTACAAGTTGTGTGCTGACTTCCAGGGGAAACTAGACTAATTGAGGCTAAATTAGTTAAGGTTGTCCTCTGAAGAGTTGTAGTTTAATTATCCAGCTTTCCACCGACATATGGTATAGAAACTTTGGACTTCGGAGTTGAAAGTTATGTTCTTTATAAGGGTAAAGATGCGTCGGGAAAGATGTATTGTCTGTGATGACGTCATTTCATTTGTAAGGATGCATTGTTTGCAAGATGTATCGTTTGTAAAGACGTATCTTTTGTGATGATATCATATCGTCTATGATGACGTTATTCGTCTTAAGGATGCATTATCTGTGATGACGTCATTTCATTTGAAAGGATGCATCATCTGTAAAGACGTATTGTCTATAAAGATGTATCATTTGTGATGACATCATATCATCTGTGATGACGCATTTGTCTTAAGGATGTATCGTCTGTGATGATATCACATCATCTGTGATGACGTCATTTTATTTATAAGGATGAATTGTCTGCAAAGATGTATCATCTGTGATGAAGTCATTCGTTTTAAGGATGCATCGTGTGTAAAGATGTATTGTCTGTAAAGACGTATCGTTTGTGATGATGTCATATTGTTTGTGATGATGTCATTCGTCTTAAGAGTTGTATCGTCTGTAAAGAAGCTTCATTTTATGTTGACCCTGCATCATCTTAAGACCATGCTTCATCTTAAGTTGACCCTGCATTGTCTTGAGACCATGTTTCGTTTTAAGTTGACCCTGCATCATCTTAAGACCATACTTTGTCTTAAGTTGGCCCCGTATCGTCTTAAGACCCTACTTCATCTTAAGTTGACCTTGCTTCATCTTAAGACTTTTGCATCATCTGTCTTTTGTTTTGTCTACCCTTTTCTATTCGTCTGTTCTTTTGTTTCGTCTGCCCTCTTCGACGTCTATCTTTTGTTTCGTCTGCTTTCTGCTTTCTGCTTTTATGACCGAGACTTCTTCCTCTGTTTACTATTCATCTAATACCATGGTCTGGTCTATTTTAGACTCTTCAGATGATAGATTATGTCTTTAAGGTCTACATGAAAGTGGTAGATCTTGAAATCCTCTTTAAATATACCAAAGAACACCTAAATGTGATACCCATAATGAGGGTTATTCAAATGTCCCCAAAATAGGTTTAGTATGGTCGAGGGCAAGTACTGTTTTCCGGTAAATGTCTTCGAATGTTTGGGTTCCGAAAACGGGATCCAACATGCCTTATCTTTCTCCCAACACATTATGAACTCAGTTTTCAAAAATCTTCTTAGAAAGAGTATACTTATATTTTTTTTGATGATATAGGCAGATATTAGTATGGGTTTTATAGAGGGAGTACCCACTTATAAGATAAATCACATATAATAGTTGTAGTCGATAGACTTAGTAAATTCTCTCACTTAATGGTTCTTCCTCATTAGTAAATAACTTTGACTGTTGCTCAGAGCTTCATGGATAATATGTTTAAGCTACATGGTTTACCGGAGTCTATTATGAGTGATAGAGATCTAACATTCTTGAGCAACTTTGGGATGAGTTGTTCACCATTATGAGGGTGGCATTGTTAAAATCTATAGCCAACCACCCTCAAATGAACGAAAAAATTGAGTTGGTTAATAGATGCTTGGAGAATTACTTAAGATGTATGTATTGTGATACACTTACTACAGGTCTAAATGGTTAAGTTTGGCTGAATGGTGGTATAACACTAACTATCACTCTTCAATTAGATAGACACCTTTTCAAGTCCTTTATGGTTATGTTCCTCTCTTCCATTTCTTGTATTTACAAGGATGTGAAATTGCACCTGAAAAAAGCACCACATAGGATGGTTCATATAGTTAACAAGCACAAGTCCAAAAGGTAATTTGTCCCTAGTGATTGGGTTTATTTGAATTTATAGCCTTATATACTAACCTAGTCATCAAAAGGTTATTAAGAAGCTTTCTCCCCTCTAATATAGTTCTTATAAGGTATTAGACACAAAATAGGGAATGTAGTTTATAAACTCGAACTCCCTTCAAAAGCCAAAATACACCCCACATTCCATATATCACAACTCAAAAAATGCCATAACCTTATAGTTACTATTCCTATATTATACGTATTCTTAGGAACTTGAATCCATTTTAAAGAGGTAGCTAGTAAAGAGGGGAAAGCATGTTGTAACCAAGGTACTGGTTAAGTGGAAAGACCAACCTGTACATAATGGTATGTCATAGTTTTGATCCATAAATATCCTAATTTTAATCCTTGAAGACAGAAAATTTTTCTAAGAGAAGGGGTATGATATAAGTGAGACTTGGAGATGTCACCTGACACATGACTATATGAGAGACCTTTTCATTTTCTAAAGTCAGCATATTAACTCAATTTAGTACAATTTATGTTATTTTAGTTTATGTATTTTCTACTACATTTTTTGCAATATCTTTATTTAAGTAGAGCAAGGTGTAAGAATGGAACTAGATATATATTACCTTAAGAATTTGATATGTCATCATTCATCTTTATCTCTAAAATGGATTGTACTCAATCCTCTATTAATAGAAGAAATACGATCAGTTTCAATTGCTTTGATTTTCTTCTTTTGAATTTTCAAATCCATTAGATTCCTAATTTCAATTTTGTAACAGTATCATTGTCCCACTCCAATCTATTCTAATCTAGTTCAAAAAGATTAGAAACTGACACTTTAATGTTATAATTTTAAAAATTCTTATTGGATAATTATTAATTACAAATTTTTACAAATTAAGGTTAAGAAAATCTAATTTTATTTAAATTAAAATAGATAGAAAAAAATGTGATGTTTGATCATAAAGAGGTCTATAGCAGACCATCTGCTTGGTGGGCTTTTAGAGATAAACATAGCAAGATATTTCCTCAACAATATATCTCAAAGTTATAGTGTATATAAGATATACAGGAGCAAGGGGAGCGAAAGAGTATAAAATTAGGATGGTCCACCTTTAAAGCAAGCTAAATGTATTAAAAATTTATTTTCCTGATGCTTGTATTGTTCACCAACTTCTAAGTACTCTTCCATCAAAGTTTGCTATTTTGGTTACAATATATAACTCCCAGGATGAAGCTTAGGACATAAATTCACCGGTCACTTGTTGTGTTATTGAGGAAGAAAAGTTGAAAAACTTGAGTCAAACAACTTTAATAGCAAGCAAGGGGAAGATAAAGGTAAAGCCCCATAAATTTAAAGGTAAGAAACCTAAATTTCTTCTATATATAGATGTTGATCAATTTAGTGCTATTAAAAGTCTTATAGACATCGTAAAGAGTATGAGCATAAGGTGTTTCTTTTATAAGAAGAAGGGGCATAAGAAGCTGGAGTGCGAGATATATAAAACATGGAAAGAAAGACAAGAACTATCAGGTAACTCCTTAGCTTATATGCTACATGAGTCTATTATTGCCATAGCCACATCAAGTTCTTGGTGACTAGATATTGGTGTCTCTACTTATGTTACTTCCACAATGCAAGAATTCATACAAAAAAGAAAACTGAATAAAGAGGAGGAAAATTTGATGATGGGAAATAATAAAGAAGTTGATGTGGGGGATGTTTGTTTGAACCTTAATACATGATTTATACTTTTATTATATAACACCTTTTATATATTGTCATTTAGACAACAATTTTGTATCTATTTTGGATAAATAAGGTTATAATTTTGAAATAAAAAATTTAGTTGTAAAGTTATTTTTCAATGTAAAACCTAATGGTATTGCCTTCTTGTCATATATTTTGCCAAAAATGTCTCTTACCCTTAATGAGATATATGTTTTTTATATATTACTGAAGAGGTTGCTAAAAAGAGATCTTTAACAAAGGAAAAGTCATAAATGTTGTGGCATAAGAGATTAGGCCACATTTCTAGAGATAGAATTGATAGATTAGTAAAAGATAACATTCTTCTAACTCAATATATGATAATCTCGAAATATGTGTTGATTGTTCTAGGGAAAAGTTGATTAAGATAAAGAAAAAGGGGTCTACTTGTGCTTTTGGCCTATTAGAACTCATACATATTGACATACGTGGCCCTTATATAGCCACTATATATAATTTAAAATATTTCTAATATTTATTAATGATTAATCCTATTATGGCTATGGGTTCTTACTTAAAGAAAAGTATAAAGTTCTTGATAAATTCAAGATTTTTACAACTAAAGTTAAAAATCAATTGGAAAAATCAATCAATATTGTTAGATCTGACCATAAAGGAGAGATTATGGCAGATATGGGATTTTTGGATAAGAAAAAAGTCTGTTTGCCAAATACTTAGAATCATGTGAAATAGTTGTTTAATTCACTATGCCAGGTAGTATTTAGAAAAATGATATAAATAAAAGGCAAAATCATACCTTAAAGGATATATTGAGATCAATGCAGAGCAAGACTAACCTACTTGATTACTTTTGGGGCGAAGCCATAAAGACTACCTTATACATATTAAACATGGTAGCAAGCAAATAAATTCCAAAAATGCCTTTTGAAATATAGAAAGGGTGGAAACCTAGCCCCACTCATCTTTGTGTATGGGCTGCCCTATTAAGGTTTGCTTATATAATCTTTATGAAGATAAGCTACATTCTCGTTCCATTTGTTTTTTCTTCGTATGATATATTAACCACTCTAAGGGATATATATTTTACTATAGAGATGGAGGATCTAGAATAGTGGAGTCATAAATAGTTAAGTTTCTAGAACACAATGTTTATGATAAGGGGTGTTCATCTTATCTTGATGAGGGTTATCCTTCCCATCTTTTAGATTATAAAAGGGTGCATGCTCAAGTTATATCCTATCCATCACTCATTTAGTTAGAACTAGTGGATCCAAGTCTCAGTGTCATACCAATACAAGGATAGGAACCCATACATTTACATACTTAGGTTTGTAAGGTATGCAAATATATTAAATTAGTTCAATTAAGAAGATCCACTTGAGTAAGTTGACCTGCAACATCATCTAAATACATAGTCTACTTAGGTAAGCAAGACTATGATATTGGATATGTGATAAATTCAGTTACTTTTACTAAAGCTATTTTTGGACTTTATGCAAATTTATGGTGGTATGATATAAGGAATGAGATGTTATCTATGAAGCATAATCAAGTATGGGAGCTTGGATTTATCTTATAATCACAAGCCTGTCAACTATAGATGGATTTATAAGACCAAAAAGGACTTCCAAGGTAAAGTTGAGTAGTTTAAAGCCCAGTTAGTTATCAGAGAGATCACTTAGAGAGAAGGGATTTACATTTTCTCTTGTATCTTCTCAAGATGCATTTAGAGTGATCAAGGCAATTGTAGCTCAGTACGATATAAAACTATATCAGATAGACGTTAACACTGCTTTCCTGAATAGAGATCTTTATTAGGAGGTCTATATAGAACAACTTGATACCTAAAATTTGATGAGGAAGTTTATATATGGTTTAAAATAAGCTTTTAAACAATTATACCTAAAATTTGATGAGGTTGTTACCTCATCTGATTTTTGTAGAAAATAAAGTTTAAAGATGCTTATATTACAAGGTAAAAGGGAGCAAAGTTATCTTTTTTACTTTTGTATGTGGATGATATATTGCTAGCATTAAATGATTTAACCATAGTGCCTGAGGTTAAGCATCTTTTGGCCAAACATTTTGACATGAAGTACCTTGGTGAAACATCTTTTGTCCTATAGACTTAGATTCACCAAGATATATCTCAAAACTTGTTGGATCTCTCGCAAAGTGCATATATTGTGCGAGTGTTGCAAAATCTTAATATGGCTAATTCTAAACTTGTTACAACTCCTATCTCTCATAATGAGTGATTATCTTTAGCACAATGTCCAAAGAATAATGTAAAGAGAGATGTTATGAAGAATGTTCCTTATTATAGAGCGGTTAGTAGCTTGATGTCTGCTTAAGTGAGTAGTAGACCAGACATTACGCTCGAGGTTGGACTGTTTGGTAGGTATCTAGCCAACCTAGGAATAGACCACTAGAATACAGTAAAATGAGTTTTAAGATATCTTAAAGAAACTAAGGATTATATGTTGACATTCAAGAAAGTCAACAATTTAGAACTTATTGGCTAAATAGATTCAAGTTTTCTATGTGTTTAGATGATAGGAAGTCCATATCATGGTGCTTTTTACGTTAATAGCTGGTACTATTTTGTGGAAGAGTATCAAGTAGAAACTGGTAACTTTCTCGACTTTGCAAGCAAAGTTTATAATATGCCATAAGGTTGCTTCACATACATTTTGGCTCAAGAAATTAATTTTTGAGTCATCTATGGTTGATTCAATTGTTAGACTCATTCAGTTATATTGTGATAATCTTTATATTATATTTTTTAGTAATAGTAATAAGATTATCATAGGGTCTACACATTTAAAGGATAAGTATTTGACTATAAAGGAAATAATGCAGAAGGGTGACACTAAGGCGGAGCATATTGAGACTAAGGATATGTTAACTAATCCACTAACTAAAGGACTTCGTTAAGCTATTTTTGAGAGACATATACACAGTATGGGTTAATTGAGGTCCTTATACACAGCTAGTTAGGGATTAATTGTATAAGACAATTTATTGTACATTGTCATATACAAGTGAAAGTCTTAAGAATTATGGTGACCTTAAGCATTTTAATGATTATTAATCATATATCCAGATTGATATTGATCATATGTCTTTAGCACACATACAGATACTTTAATAAATCTATTGATTTATAAGACATAAAAGATAAAAGTTTTTAATCCCATAAGGGATTTCTCTTATGTAGTTTAACATTCAGTAAGAGAAAATAAATTTCTTTGTTGTTGTTTATCATAAAGTTTAGAGAAATTAAGATTGGCAAACATAATAATAATACAATTCAAATCATACAAGTATCATTGTAGTTTACTACACTCCATTTTTTCAATCATGTTAGTGAGGTATTAGATATGTGTGAGTATATTGGATCTGTATTGCATATGAAACATGCATTTGATGTTTTTCAGTATCAAAAGCCTTATGAGACTGAATGATAGACTTTCATTACCTTTAGATCAAATGTTTTAAATTGGTCGACCATTTCATTGATTTTCTTAGCCACTTTTACTTTTTCAATTTTCATTAAAGGTGTTGTAATTTCTATGTATCCAAGGGGGAGAATGTTATAAATTTTAAAATTCCTATTGGATAATTTTAAAAGGTCTATTTTAATCTAGATTAAAGATAATAAGAAGCCTAATAAAGTTTCTTGTTAAATCAGTTGAAGTCTAGTGAGAAAAATGAGCCATAACCATTGTTACCACTCTTATAAATTTCTAATTTCAAATTTCACACAACATGGCCTCTTTAAACACTTCCACTCTATTATCAAACCTTAATTTTAATTTTTAGACAACCTCTTATATCCAATAGTCAACACGACTTCCTTGGACACTCCCATCGCCTCACCTTTCATTTGAGCCAATTACCTCTAACTACTCTAGTGGTTGGCCTTACCTCTCGCTAGTCATAGTCTCGCTGCTTGCTTGAGATAATAGTTGTTTGAGCCACTTTAATTATCCACTTTATTTATTTGGTATAAAGTACTCCTTTTCTTTTTCTTTTTTGTTATAGTCCTCTCCTAATTTTTATCTACCTACATTGGTGGACTTATCTAGGCCATCTCTATCATAAAACTTGAATGATGTGGGCTAATGCCTTAAACTCTAAATGTAACATTACTTTGGTTTATGTGATCGTATATATGTGCATGAGAGAGAGAAATGGATAAAAAACCTTAAAAATTCTTCTTCATTTAGATCTTATTCCTTCTTTTATAGTATATACGGACTGAGGCTGTAAAAAACAAGGACTTTCATTAAGAAACAAAGCTATTGCTGGTTAAAGCTTTGTTGAAACCAGTAGTGGTATTGTTGGGCTTTTTTTGAAAACGATTTTATATTCTCCTTTTCTTCTTCTCCACTTTTAGAGCATAATCTTTTGATCCTTTCATCTACTATTGATACTTATAGGTTATAAGAAGATCATTCTTTCACCTTTTTTCTTGCATTCACTTGTCCATGAATTATGTGTTCCAACTTGAACTAATCTCAACTTACAATTTATGTCATGCATTTCTCTATTGATTTCTTACTAGCCATTAATGAGTTTCTTCATTTATGTCTATGTACTCCTTAAGAAGAGTAAGGATTCACAACTATATAATATGAAGGAGGTTTTTAGGTTTGCTTAATTCTAATTTAGTGTCTGGATTATTATGATGCACGAATTTTTTTCTATATTGTTTTTATACGATGCATGGTCTTTTATGGTTTGTATTAATAATTACTTTCTATGGTAATGATTAAGACCCCTTTGCTGTAATGAGTTTAGGTGGATTGAAATTCCTTATTAAGGCTCTCTGATTTGAGGTGGGCACTTGTTTACTGAGTAGGACCGGTCTTAAGTAAGGGCAGGAAGGGCATTAAGGCTCTATTAATTACAATTTATTTATAATATAAGAATTTTTTAGTTGAGCTAAACATATCTAAAAAGAGTTATTTGCTTTTAAAGATTTAAAGGAATTTACTTAGGGAGCAATCATCAGTCTCAATTTGGTATAAAAAATAGCTTGGTCCATCATCATACATATGAAAACTTCTTTTGGGAGGTAACATAACATTGGAAGAGGATATTTCAAAATAAAATTGCACCTACTAAATACCAAGATTCACATTTTTTTAATTGAATTTCAGTAACAGAAGGCCTTAAATTCAAGAATTTTGCTGTGACCCTGCCTCCATCAACATCATTCTCATCTAGGTAAGAATTGTGTCTCATTCATTCTCTTTAAGTATCATTTTATTTTATTTTATTCTTTGAGTTTTATATTTTCTCAATAGTTCATTTGATTTAAAGACTGAGTAAAAATTTGAAATTTGGTTAGCAGTATAATAGCTTCAATTTGGGTTGAATTTTCTATTTTTGAATTAAAACTCAGATTAAGTTTTAGGTATAATTTATCTTTCTTTCATTTCCTATTTCAATTATAGTTTATCTAGATAAATTGTAATTTATCAATTTATTATATTTTATATTTGTAAATTGCAATTCTTGGTATAATTTCAATTCGAATTGAAGTTTATTTAGGTAATTTTTCTCTTTTTCATTTTGCATATATCATAGTTGATAATTTATCCATTATTTCCTTCTTTAATTGTAATTTATCTCTCTTTCATTTATTGGGTCATAATTAGCATTTCTTGATTTATGGGTTTGATTAATTTTGTATATATAAATTATATTTTGTAAATTGTTGATGAAATCTAATTTCAATATTTTTGTAATTTTGATATTGCTATTAATCTATACTCTCTTTGGTGAAAAGTGGATTGCTGTTAGTTTTTTATGTTTTAGAATTACTTCAAAAATCGTAAATGAATTCTGAGTATGATAGCTTTTAATATAAAAGTTTACTCTTTGTTTTTCTATTTTTAATAAAGGTTATTGAATTTGACTATTTGTTTTTTTTTCTTTGGCATATAAATATATAGTATCATTGATATATCTTTATGATAACTGGTCAAATTATTGTTGCTCTGTTACACCTATATGCTTTTTCCAGTTACATATTTATTCTTTTGTTCTCTTTCTAGTTCAATTGTTTTATAATTATTTTATATAATATTGCGTACAAAATATTTTTCTTGAAGTGAAAAAAGAAAAAAATGAGTAGAATATTTAATATCCTAAAAAGGGGTTATCGATAAATTTGTTAAAAGAGTGTTTTTTTTAATTGAGAATCATGAGAAATTATATGAAGATAGTTTTGAACAACTTAATGAACATTTAAGTGATAAGATTCATATTTATGAGAACCTTAGCAATTTGAATGAGTATAAATATGTATCAAATACATCCAATTTAGAAAATTTAAAGGTAGATAAGCAACTAATCTTTATGTTAAATATTTATGACCCCAGAAATTTGGATAATCTTGACAATAAAATAAAGAATATTTTAATTGAAAAAGAGCCTATAAGAGAATTAAATCTTGTGTTTTCTTTAGACAATATATATATTTCCATATTGTCGATTTATAAAGGCCCTTCTTTTTACTTTATCTCATCTCTATAAACTATTAGGAACGACCTTATTATTGAGAACGAGTTTTCATGATAGGCACTTAATTTTAAGTGATTCAACAATTTTTTGGCGATAAATCTTTTTAAAACTTTAAAATTTGCATTAATGGTGAGATAAATTATTTCACATGTAAAAGTGTGGGCATGAATCAGAAATGGTGGTTGGAGTGGATTACATGTTAGAATATTGAATTTTATTTCTGAATTGAAAAGAAAAAAAATGATGGTGATATAACATGAGAGAAGGTTTAAGAGACTATCCTATACTGCCAATTATTTAAACTTTTGGAAAATTTCAAACACTTATGCTATATTAGATTGTGTGTGATATTTTTCTTTTATTTCTTCATGAAATTTTTTTCCTGCTTTCTTAAATATGTCATCATTTTAATATAATATTGTGTATGTTTTCTCATCAATTCTTATCTTACTGCCATCTTTAAAGTTGAATTTATTACTGTAACAAAATAATGTAACAATCTTAAATGTCTTTCACAATTCACAATATAGTATTTCTATTTTTATTGTCTATATTTGTTTCAAATGGAAGAATCAAACCTTTGACATAGTCCAATTAAATGGAAAATTCAAATTAGTCACCTATAAGAGTTAATGTGTCTCATTCAAATGAAGAAATAATTCTTACACAAAAATAAAAGTTCTTCAAAGATGAGAACTGATGTTGAAATCATTCCATAAAGAAAATAATAAGTGAGAGAATTATTGGCGAAATATAGGTGTTGTCAAATTTAGAAGTTCAAAAGATAAAATATCATATTTGGAAATGGTTGTTGATACATATAATTGAAAAAGAATAGTATTAAAAAAATCAAAAATTTCTGACACCTAATTTATTAAAAGGAAGGTAGGAAATTACTACCATTATTTGATCCTAAAAAGTATAAACAACTGCTTATGAAGGAATTATTAGGCATAAATATCTACTTCCAATTGTTGATCATATTGACTTTAGGATGTTTGTCACGTCACTTTAACCTACTTTTATGCTCCTTATCCTAAATAACATTAAGAAGGATATCTTTAAAATTCATGATGTTCAGAAGAATATGACATTAAAGATGTTATCGATTAATAATGGGAGAGTAGCGATCACATCAAATATGTGGTCATGTAGAAATAAGAAAAAGAGTTATATGGTAGTGGCATCACATAATAATAATAATTCTTAGACTTTATGTAGTCACATTCTAAGGTAAAACTTAGATAAAATTTTAAATTGATGTTTCATTACAGTTTAGATTCAAATTTTCAACTAACAAGTATGTTCATCTGCCTCATTTAAGTGATTGACTAATAAGTTGGTTGGTTCATTCCTTGATGGATTGGAACATTAGAACAAAATTTGCAATAATAAATTTGGACAATTGTTGCAAAACAATGTTATAATTGACAAAGTTAATAGTTAGCTATAAGTTGTGTGTTGATTGATAAGAGGATCTTTTATATGCATTGTTATGTACATATAATGAATTGAATTGTAAAGGATGGGTTGGAGACTATATAAAAAGACAAAACAATTTGAGATTATGTGTTGTATTAAAATGCAACACTTAAATGAGTTGAAAATTTGAAAAAAATAGTAAGAATATGCATTCCTTATATATAGAAGTTATGCATGGATTATTCAAAAGGTGCAATTCTACATTTAAAATGCTTGATGTCTCCATTAACTATATGGATGTGTTTATTAGGTTGAAACAACATGATTCTCATGACATAATTGGAAGTTAAAGATTTTGTTAAAAATTAATTGTGTTTGCATTTGTTATTGAGTTGTTTTTTGCTAGAAAACATACAACTACTTTTTTTCTAACAAGTGTGAAATCAAGTTAGGATTATTTGAACAAGTCAGTTCTTGTAATAAATTTATTCAAAAATTAACAAATATAGTGATAGAAATTTTTTAACTAATATTAGAAAACGATTGCTAATACCATAATGATTACTACTTTTTTAGATATTAGACACAATATTGTTTCAATTGAATGTTATTTTTAGAAGTTATATGGTGATCGAGTTTTAATACGTGTCAATATCATTAAACAATTATGTATTTTTTATTTCCAATAAAAATGCGTTAAGAGTTCGATCAAGAACAGTTAAGTGTTATTTTCAACATATGTTGATACATCATCATAGTCCTTTAGCACAACTTCTCTCTTCTCTCTTTTCTTCCTTACATTTCTTCTGAACTAAATCTCTTGATTCTCTCTCTTCATCTTTGGTTGCTACTTAATATATCTTTCTAAGTAAGATTTTATGGTTATGAACTTCTTTTTAATCTATTTATTTTTTTATTGTGATATATTTGTATTTGGTTTACGATTGTTTACTTGAATTATAATATGGTGATTCTATTTGTTTTTTCAATTATTTTTAATATGAATTGCAAAAACCATATTTTATGTTTTGGCTCAATTTGATTTTAATGATTTTAAGTGAATCAAACAAATCACTTAAGTTGAAGGTTTGACATAGAAATATATTGATGCAATGAAATTTTGTAGAAACCAATAGTCCTTTCTACCGTTCATACCCCTTTTTAGTTTTTAATCCCTTTATATATTTCCTTATAATTCTATAAGTCTACATTCCTCATAACAAAAAGTTGTTTCAAAACTAACTTGCTTGAAATATATTGGAATTTCAATCCAGAGACTATCTACATATTAGATGGAAACTCATAGGTCGCTAAATAATGAAAGGCCTTGAGTTAATAGAAAAATAAAGGAGTTGCTATGTTGACTATTGCTTACATAGCAAACACTTTGGAATCATAAAGAAATGATGTTTTTATGTTTGATTAATAAAGAACTTATGTTTTTATATATAAAAATTTCCAAGGACTGCCTTAAAGGAAGCTTTTATTAAACGATTCAACTAAAAACTTGGAACTTAAACCCGAAGTCGTATCATTTACATCAAATTTTATACTTTGCCTCCTAACGACTAAGTTCTTTTCATAATCTTAAGGCTTGCACCGATGCTTTCCGAACCACTCTTCTTTACTAGGCTCTTGCTTCAGTTTATTTCTTTTTTGAGTGACTAGTCACCTCTTCCTAATACTTTTACACCAAATATTTTCATTATTTTTATTTGTTGTATTTGTCTACTAATTATGCATCTACATTTGATTATTGTGCTTTTAATAATACTCATCATTATAGGTACTATATCATTGGAGGTAAGAGCAATAATTACTCCAAAAAATATTGATATTTGTTCACTTAGATATACAAAATCAAAACTGGTTTATTTTTAAAAACCTATAAGCCTTATCCATCCCTCGATAAGATGACCATTGATACCAAACCCTACAAAGCCATAAAGTTAATGTGGTTTCCATAATTTGAGTTTAAATGCAATTTTTTATTTGTCTTTCTTATCAAATCAGTTTATATATATGCACATACATCATCGTGTGGTTAATGGTATTCAATGCTTTGATTTTTCAATATATTTTATGATTATTATTATTATTTCTGAATGGAATTCATGACTTTCACACCTCAACATTACAATTTTACGTAATTATGGTACATCATTAAGACGAAGAAGGATGATAATTATTGTGACATTGTTAAGCTTATTATCATAACTACTAAGGAGGCATATGTTGAGAATGATAAAAGAGCCTATTACGTGTAATCCATTAGTTTGAATAGCATATCTTAGTGGTATGATTATGGATAGTGACATTTCATGCATTGAACAATGTCATATAGATAGGCGTATTTTTTGTGTATTATGCTCAATACTATAAAATATTGGTGGATTAAAATATAGATGCAAAGGAAATGGTAGTGATATTTTTGCATCTCATTGTATTTAACGAGGGAAATTGAGAAATGAAGTATAATTTTTAGCATTCGAAAGAGACAGTAAGTAGACATTTTCATAATTTATTAAGATATGTGCTTAAGCTATGGAGAGTTATACTTAAAGTCACTAAAAATATACCTGAGAATATCATTAATGAAAGATAGAGGTAGTCTAAGATAATAATATTCATTTTTGGAGTTTTATTTAGTACAATATTTACTTTTGGTTGATAATGACTAGATATGATTTTTCTAATTTTGGAATTTCTTTGGAGCTTTAAATGGTGCACAGATTAAGGTAAATGTACCAAATATTAGAAAATGCCAATATTATACTGAGAAGAAAGAGATTGCCAAAAATGTCTTAAGGGTATGTTCTATAGACATGTAATTTATATATGTAATACCTCATTTGAAAGGTTCAGCTAGTAATGGTAGGGTGCTATGGGATGCAATATCTAGAAGAAATGGATTAGAAATTCCTCAGGGTGAGATATTCAATGTTATATATTCAAATTATTATTTTATATATATTAAAATCGTATGGTTAATACATTTAACATATTATGTAATAGGTTAATACTATCTTGTAGATGTTGGACATAGAAACTGTGAGGGATTTCTTGCATTATATAAAGGTCACCGTTATCATCTAATTAAATAAAGATCAGGACATCAACCAAATACTCAAGAAGAGTATCTCAATATGAAATATTCTACAACTACAAATGTTATTGAAAGCATTCATATTACTAAGGTCATAATGGGGAATCTTAATAAGTCCCTCTTATTATTGAATTGACACTTAAACTAATATCATGTCAGCTTGTTGTTACATTCATAATCTTATTCGTCAACATATGAGGAAAGATATATTAAAAGATGAGTTAGATGATATACTAGAAAGTAATGATCGTATTGATTACATTGATGATATTAAAACATTTGACCAGTGGACTGTATGGAGAGATAATTTAGCAAGGGAAATATTTATATCATGGAAAGCTAGAAGAGGTCATTGACATTTATTATTAATAATTTCCACAATTTATTTACTTTTTGATTTCCTGAAAATCTTTGAATATTATTTGTTATTCATGAATATTATTTATTATTTG
>JAOQMP010000210.1:10578011-10592383 GCA_027563575.1 Erythroxylum pedicellare
TTGGTTAAAATGGTTGTGTTGAAAGAATTGTATGAATGTATGTATGTTTTGTATTGAATGTTGGTGGTCTGGGTTTTTTCCGAAGGATTTTTGTGCTAAATTTGGTGACTTCATTGCGGCGATGCAAAGACTTTCGCCGCGGCGAAGCTAAACATTCGCCGCGATGGACCCACCATTGATGAAGCTAAAATTTTTAGCTAGTTTAAAAATGTTTGGGAAATCAGAGCCTCGTAATAGGTACCATGACCTAGGCGCCATCACTGTTTGGTATTAGAATGATAGTTGGACTTCAGAAACAGGGTCTAACAAATAGGATGTATATAAAGTCCTAAAGTGGAGGAAGATCCATCCTATATTATATGCATACAACCTTGCAAACTAGATGGAAAAAAAGATAAAAATATAAAGAAAATAGTAATAAAGAAAATAAATGAAGAACTTGGAAATAAAATAACATAATATAAATTACATTTCACTAATGCTTATGAAAAATAAAAGAAAAGAAAATAACAAAGAAAATAAGAACAATGCATAAATAATAAGAGAGAGAAAAGAAAAATTAGAATCAAACATCCATCAGTCCTTTCATGAATCTAACATGTCCATCAAAGGTGGATCCTAAGGTTGCAAAACCTTATAGTTGCAGAGATTAAGTCGATGCGAACACTCTAGGTGGTAGAGGTGGGATAGATATCTCGCCATTTACATCAAGCCTCCTCCATCCATCTATCATGGGCTTCTCTCCTCACTATCTGTTTTGTTAGATCCTTATCATGGGCTTCTATCCTCTCGATCTATTCTATCAGTGCCATATGTTATGCTTAGATAATGCATTGATCACCTAAGATCTGCTTCATATGATTCTCTAGCTAAACTATCTTTAGTTGTTCCCAGTGTCTTAATGGTCTGAAAGCCATTGGATGGAAAATATTGAATATTAGAGGAATAACTCCTATTCTGGTGACTTATAGGATTAATCTTGAAGAAGGAAGTAAAGCAACGAGGGAAAGACAATGAAGGTTAAACCCTCACATTAAAGAAGTGGTTAAGAGTGACATAGTGAAGTTGTTACATCCGAGTATCATTTACCTGATTTCGAATAGTTAATAGGTTAGACCAGTACAAAGTGTACCTAAGAAAGGAAGCATAACATTGATAGAGAGCAAAAATGCTGAGAAGATCTCTACTCATATAGTCACAGGTTAGAGAGTTTGTATTGATTATATGAAGCTCAATATGATGACTAAGAAAGATAACTTTCCTCTACCATTCACGGATCAAACGATTGAAATGGTGGTTAGTCATGCATTATATTGTATGCCTGATGGATATTTAGGATACAATCAGATTTTCATCTATCTGAAAGATGAAGAGAAGAACACTTTAACATGTCCTTATGGAGCACTTGCCTATAGATGGATGCCTTTTGGGCTATGTAATGCATCAGTAACTTTTCAAAGGTGTTTGATATCTACTTTTGGAAATATGATTAAGGACATAATTGAGATTTTTATGGAAGATGTTTTTGTTTTTGGAAACTCTTTTGATCACTACTTGATAAATTTGGATAGAGTTATGCAAAGATGTGAAGATTTGTAATTGGTTCTAACCTAGGAGAAATGCCACTTTATGATGATTATAAATGAATATTTGAATATATTTTGATACCCATATTTGATGTATTTTGCTTGATATTTGATACTTTTATTTGGTATTTGGTACTTAATATGGCTTAAGTGTGTTTATAGGTGATAATTACCTTCATAGACGTGAAGATAGGAATTCAAGCAAAAACATAGCTAAAATAGGAAAAATAGCAATCTGGAAAGAGTGAATGACTATGCACTTCTACATGCCCGTGCACTTTCACAATATCTAGAGATTTCCAATTATGCACGTTCTTGTGCACGAACGTCCATGCATAAATCAAAAACCTAGAATTTAATATAAAAGTGACATTTTATGAGCAGAACAGAGGAGGAGACTTTTGGGAGGCAATTTCTAGGCGTGAAGCCATTCTTTAGTTGCGAGTTTGGTCCAAAAAAGCACGAAACATAAAGATTTCATCGAAAGATCTATCAAAATACAAGATCAAGACTCTAAGTCACAAAAACATTCGATAAAAGACATTCAGGGAGATTTAGAATTATGAACTCACTGTTTTCTATCTGTTTTTCTTTCAATGTATGTTTAATTTCATATTTGATTATATGTACTAAACATCCAGTTAGTATTTAGATTAGATGAACCTTATGTTAATACTTTGAGATGATTTGATTCTTTTATTAATTTGATTGATTGTTTCATATATTGTGATCAAGTTATGCATTTTATTAATGTTCTAATAACTTGGGATATTAGATCATAATCCAATTTCATACGTAGAGATTGAGAAATCCTAGTGTGAATAGATCTACTATAATTAGAAGGAGTTGATTGCAACTTTAGAGATAGGATAACATAAATCCTCTAGATTAGGGTCAAACCTAATAAAGAGACTCATAAATCAGTAACACAATCCTATAAGATTTAACCTTAGTAATTCGGTTAAAGACCTTAGGATTAGTTGTTAGTAGACTCAAGGTCAGCTACTAGCATACCATAGGAATCTCCATAGTCTAATACATCAACAAACAATTGCATGATAAAAGATCAATATGTTAAGGTTTTAGGGAGATTCGAGCCTAAATACTAATTTCTGATAACGATAGTTTTTTAAGTGGATTCTACTATCTCTATGTTCATTATTGTTTCCTATTTTATTTTATTTTTTTAGTTTTAGTTTCTTTCTATTAGAAATCTAAAATCAATCCTTAGGCTAGATAATAAGGGAAGGGTGATTACTAGTACTTATAGTCTTTGTGGGATCTACTCGTACTTGCAAGTATTACCTATAACTGTGTTGTGCATTTGAGGTTATTTAATATTGACAATTACACTTTAGGTCAATCAAGTTTTTGGCGTCGTTGCCGGTGACATTGATATTAGAAATGCCTTAATGTTATTACTCTAGCCATATTCATTTTATTTTGTCTTATCTTTGTTTTTATTTTCTTTAATTTTAATTTTAATTTTACTTTTGTATTTATTTTATTTTATCTTGTATTTTTGGCTTATTAATTTAGTTATCTTTTGAATTTCTCTACTTGATAATGAGTTTGTAGTTTATTGTACAAATTACAATTCATTTCCATATCCACAACTCACAGTGGAAGGATAAAGCGAATAACATTTTTATGGAAGCTAGAATATATCTTCACAAACTATGACATCACCATATGGGAGACCGAACATGTGCTATCAAATTCATGGTGTAGTATATGGGGACAACTATAATTCAAAGTGGAGCAATGTTTATACTTATGAATGGAATAATTGTTCTCCAACTAGATATTTACAGCACCAAGCTTCTCCATATATCGAGCTAAATCTAGATGATAAATTGATGGAAGCCATTACTGAAATCAAAGCTGATCGACACAAATTCAAGAGAGAAGAAAAGATAAGAGTTAAATTCAAGAATGGAGGGAAATTTTAAAAAGAGCTTCTGGAGGAATAAGAAAGTGTTACAGACAGGCTAATAGAATGCTTTACCGAGAGAGTAGCTAGTCAATATGAATTCAATAAGAGACTTCCTTCACTTGTATATGATGAGTATAATATGAGCTTCCAACCATTTCAGAGTGAAGATGGTAAGAAGGTAACTGCTACTCTGAGAGATATTTTGATTGAGTATATTCAAGATTTAAACATGAGGCATTAGGAAATAAAGTCTCGTATACAAAATATGGTGAATTAAATCAATTAGTTGATGGATATATTATTTGACCAGATGCAAGGGAATTTTTCCATTTCTATTAAAATTGATACTATCGACCAAAAAGCAATCACCCTTAGCAATGAAGAAGAGCTTCCAAAAAAAGAAGAAGAAGAAGAAGAAACCTTCATCCAAGAAGAGAAAGTAGAGGAGTGGAAGAAATAACTAAAGAAGATGAGTTAGAAACCTCTGTATAAGAAGAAGAAAAAGAAGAGTGGATAAAGGTGATTGAGGAAGAATAAGCAGAGGAATCAAATAAGGAAGTTACTGATGAGTTGTTAGTAGTGATTTTAAGTATGGAGGGTTCCCACTTCCTCAAAGAAAAACTATTCGAGCTAGTCGATGATATAAGGAATTTATTCCTTACGTTTTTTATAGTTTGTAATTAAAAAGGGCATTAATGGAGTTTATTGGTTTTATTAATTTAATCAAATATGTCCTTCTAATTATCTTGCAACATGTGGCTTACTTACAGGTTATAAAACTCCTATTTGGAGAAAAGGATGGAAACAAGTTACTGATTATTGATCCAGGATGACATTAAACGTGCAAGATATGTCGAGTTACTAACGTTAAAGAAGTGCTACATAGGAGGCAACCCATGAGTTACATTGGGTTTTCTTTCAAGGCTTACATACATGCTACAAAACTCCTATTTAGAGAAAAGGATGGAAACAAGTTACTGATTATTGATCAAGGATGACGTTAAACTTGCAAGACATGTTGAGTTACTAACGTTAAAGAAGTGCTACATAGGAGGCAACCCATGAGTTACTTTAGGTTTTCTTTCAAATTCTATATTATTTTGTTTTTACTTTCATAGTAGTATAGAATTTTGTTTTTTGTTATGTTATTTTTTTATCCTTTTCTTTTATATTTTGCAAATATGTTAGTTTCATATAGAGTGGATTAGAATCAGATAAAATTGTCACAATCAAGAAAGTACCGAGAAACCCTCTTACTCATCACACAATTATTGTGTACATTAGGGACAATGTATAATTTAATTGTGGTGATGAGTTCAATGAACTTTTAATTGATCTCTTCAAGTTTATTATAATCCTGATTATAAACTTTAGTAATTGATTTCTTGAATTGTTGAGATTTGTCCATGTATACTATTGGTTGTTGTTGAATATTGACTTGAATTATTGTGCAAAAAGATGATAGTTAGAATGAAATTTATTTTCTAAGTCATATTTTGTAACATCCCACTCTAATAGGACACATACTTGACATTCTAGAGAATATCTGAGTACGTACCCCATAAGGTTGCATGATAAAGCAGTCACATCACTAACTTAATCATGGCATCATGCATACAAAAATATCATAGAACTAGATTGCCTCATCTCATTCATGGCTAAAAGATCGCACTGTCATTTCATTCGCAATATAATTTACACTGTAGCATTACATTTCATATTCTAAATTTATACATTACAAAACAAATGAGATTTTAGTTTCCTATGCATAACATCTAACTTATAATGGTTAATACAAAACAAAACATTCTAACTAGACTTCTCAGACTTCAGCTGACCAACCTTTGAGTCATTCTTAATTCCCAAAATGGATAACTATAGACCAAAACTAGATCATTTTAGAAGTTATGTCTTCCCCAATACCTGAAAATCAATGTTGCAACTTTGATGAGTTTATGAACTCAGTGAGTGCACTCAAAGTCAAGGCATAAACATATCAAGATAAACTAATTTCATGTATATGTTACAATATTCAAATTCACTTCTCATTTATCAAATCAATCAATGTGTATACCAAGCACAATATGCATATCATAATTTACTGACACATTAAAAACATAGCATGTCATAGTATCATTATACATAAATTATCTTAGCACTAATCACCACCATCAATAATGTTTCCCAATCACTTTCATGGAATATATAAGAAAAATATGCAAACACACATGAAACTCCATTTTTTTTATTTTGTTGTCGAATGAGTGCCTTTTTAACTGGATCGTATTCATTGTAGATATTGGGCTCATTTCATAATATTGTCCCATACCCATTGTGGATACCGAGCTCACTAACATTGAGCCTGTGGCTCTGTCTGTAGACAACTGAGCTTAAAGCTTTTTTCACTCTGGTCACTTTAGTCACAACACCTTTATCTAATCATGCATACCGATGATATGAAATGCAAAAAGTCTCATATCATGCTAATCAATGTCTTTCATTCGATGTACATAATCACTTATCACATTCATCAGACTCAAGTCTGGCTTTCAACATGCAGTTAAGTACACATATTTCTTTATTCACATACAATCAACCAGCACTTCCTATACATTCCAGAATAATAACTCCTCAAACATTCAATTGCACGGAATCATCGATATCACAAAATAACTTAATCAAAAACACATATATAGTTGAGAGTACACATCTAGGTTGACTCACAATATGCTCCAGATAGCTGTTGCCTTGACGATCTAGCAATATCTAGATGTGGTCACTCAATTTGTGCTTCTATACCATGCAATAAACAAATTTATACACATCACTAAATTATTCAATCAGATGAATATTTAATCATGCACATGTATATGTATCATGTTTAATGCACGCTCAATTGACTTTCCTAGGTATGTATCCTTATTCACAAATCATGATCATTCATATATCATATCTTGTGCAACTTGAGTATCCTAAGTTCATCAATCATCTATTTATCAATCATACATTTACCAATCCTTTCCTAGCATATACATACACACACTTTCCCAATTCTCATTCATTCTTACCTAATTCATATTATTCATGAGAACATTTTTACACCATTAACAATTCATAAATTCCAAGTTGAGATACATTCATATCAAGTCAATCCATTCCTCAATTCTACCATCAATCAACATCTTAAACTTATTAATCACTTAACCACTTAATTTAGCAACCAACTAGATTCATTTCAAACCTCAATGAAGTCTAAAGACACCAAGGTAAGGTAACTTACCCTTAGTTAGCCAAACAATCTCATAAAATGACATTTTCTCCTGTCAAAGAAATTTGCTCGATTGTGGGTACCCTTCCATGATAGTGGAAAAGCAAAACAGAAAATTTTTTCCTCCGAAACACCTCCCATGATTGTAGGTTTACTGAACAGAAAGTTCACTACCCACTTCCTTCAATTTTCGTTTTTCCAGCTTCAATATCTTCATACCAAAATCAAAATAACTCATGATCAAAACATCATCTAGACAAAAAATTTCACAGGAACCTTAATAAGACATCAATAAATTTTTTTTTCATATTTTATACTTTGACTAATTCGAGCTTTAAAGTCCTCAAAAATCAGGAAATAATACAAGGTTTCTGAACAGGGTCTGTCACGGGTAGTATTATGAAAACATGCATAACTCGAGCTACATTCACTATTTTATCACAAAAGTTTCACAGAGATCAAGGTAAGACCTATATATACAACTTCAATTCTTTAAGTTTATTCAAATTCATGCTCTAAAAATATGAAAAAATAGGTTGAAAGAGGAAGATGAAAATGAACCTACAATTTCAACTTGTAGCTCTAATTTTCCAGATTTAAAAACACTTCAATAACACCTATCTTTAGCATCAATTTACCATCGTTCATACTTCAAAACTCAACCTACAATCATTACATGCAATAGCCTAAAGCCCACGATTTCACACAACAAAAACAAAGCATATTCATTCATCAAATTTCCAACAAAAATCAACGTCAATCCTACATGTATCTCATCTTAATTCACTCCTAATCAATCTTTTCGAATGATATGATAATAAATAACACAAAAAAAGCAATCAAATACTGGGTTTCTTTAATTCATAAGGTATGCAAGGCCTCATCAAACTTCCAACTTACACCAAGAACAAGATAAGATGGAAGGGTTTCAATTGCAAGATAAGAGCGACGAGAATTTGGCAAAAATCCAAACGTTTTGGAGATGACATGAAGGTGTCATAGGTGAGAAGAAGAGAAAAAGAAAACACAAGGCTAAAACATGAAAGAAAGAATCTTGCAAGGGTGAAAGACGTAGAGAACAAATGAGTGATGGAGGGGTAAGACACTTGTTATGCCAAGTGT
The DNA here is from genome assembly GCA_027563575.1 of Erythroxylum pedicellare. Lineage (NCBI taxonomy): Eukaryota > Viridiplantae > Streptophyta > Magnoliopsida > Malpighiales > Erythroxylaceae > Erythroxylum > Erythroxylum pedicellare. The sequence continues at coordinate 10,585,924 of JAOQMP010000210.1, forward strand.
CAAATAAAGGGTTATGCTAAGTGTTTTTTTCTTATCAACCATTTATCTCTACATTACTAGTCCATTTATCACTTAATAACTAGTCCTTTTGTCATTCATACACTAAACCACTTATTACCCAATTAATCCTCCATTTGTTTCTCATTTATTCATGTCATTCGTCACTCTCTCACTTGTGCCACTGGTCACACTGTCATTGGCCTAAACAACCTAAATTCCTATGTATCGATTTTGTCTTATTATTCAACATTTTTCCTACATTAGATGCACATAACACCTCATCAATTACTCAATAATAACAATAAACTCCAATTTACTAGTTGTAATCCACTAAACCAAAATTCAAGACACAAATAATACTTAATCACAGCGAAAGTCATTTAAAATCATTTATACCCGGAATAGGTCAATTAAGTGCATTTACTATCTTTGCATTGTTTCTAAATCATGATTCATGTATGTATGTGTATATGATGCATGTAAATAAAATGCATTTCATATGTTTTAACATAATATGACTTATGTGACTAGTCTAACCCTTTACATGTAGGAATGAGTTATTACAATTCTCCCCCTTAAGAAATTTCTTCGATGAAATTCTTACCTGATTGACTAAATAGGTGGAGTATTGTTTTCTTATATTCTCCTCAGTCTCCCATGTAGCTTCTTCGCTCAAATGATTCCTCCAAAGGACTTTAGCCAATGGGATCCCTCGATTTCTCAACTGCTTAGTCTGATAACCCACTATCTCAACCATTTCTTCAACATAACTTAGATTAGTTGCAACTTTAACTTCTCGAGCCAGTAATATGTGTGTCGGGTCATATTGATACCTCCTAAGCATACTAATATGGAAAACATTGTGAATATGAGACATCTCTGGCAGTAATGCTAATTTATAGGCCAATGTTCCTATTCTCTTAGTAACTTCATATGGACTAATGAACCTCGGGCTTACCTTACCCTTTGTACTAAACTTGAGCACTCCTCGCCAAGGTGACACTCTTAGGAATACCTTATCTCCCACGTGGTACTCCATTTCTTTACGGTGTGGATCTGTATAACTTTTTGGCCTATTTTAAGTCTCCTTGATTCTACTACGGATCAGTTTCAACTTATTAATAGTGTCTTGAATCAATTCTGGGCCTTCTACAATCCTTAGATCCTCTTCATCCTAATAAAAATACGATCAATACTTCCTACCATATAATGCCTCATATGGAGCCATATCGATACTACTGTGGTAATGATTGTTGTAGGCAAATTCAATAAGAGTTATATACTGGTCCCATGCTCCTTGGAGCTCCAATATATAAGCTCTAAGCATATCCTTAACAGTCTTAATAGTCCTCTCACTTTGTCCGTCTATCCGAGGATGAAATGTTGTACTGAAGTTAAACTTTGTGCCCATTGCTCTTTGTAAATTACCCTAGAATCTAGAAGTGAATCTAGGATCTTGGTCTAACACAATAGACACTAGGACTCTATGCAATCTCACCATATAATTGACATATCCCCGAGCTAATTAATCCAAAGTGTTACTCTCCCTCATTGGTAAGAGATGGGCTGACTTCGTCAATCTATCAACAATGACCTATATGACAACATATTGCCCCGGAGTCCTCAGTAATCTGATAATGAAATCCATCGTGATCCTCTCCTATTTCCACTTCGGGATAAGTATTGACTGTAGCTTCCTAACTGGAGCTTAATGTCCAGCTTTAAATTGTTTGTAGGCTAAACATTTTGCCACATATTCTGCCACATTCTTCTTCATTCTTGGCCACCATAAAAGTTATTTTAGCATGTTATACATCTTAATAGCACTAGGATGCATAGTATAAGTTGTTGAGTGAGCTTCCTCTAAAATCTCTCTCCTCAAATCCTCAACATTTGGTACATTTAATCTTTGTTTTAACCATAAAGTATCATGTCTCAATTCAAATTCAGAATTCAAATCATGCTTTAACTTCTCTATAAGCTTCATAAGGTCTAGATCCTTGCTCTAAGCCTCTTTAATTCTTTACAATGCTGGCCTAAGCTTTAGTGTAGCTAATAGTGTTCCATTTTATCCTGCATTTAACTCAATATTCAAAGCTCTTAGTTGGACTAGACTAGACAATCGTGAAATATGAATATGTGCCACACTGTTATCTAATTTTCTACTTAATGCATTGGCTACCACATTAGCCTTTCCAGGATGATACCCAATCATACAATCATAGTCTTTTAATAGCTCAATCCATCTCATTTACCTCATATTCAACTCCTTATGTGTAACATCCCATTACCTATGGAAAGATTAGAATGGTAAATGTGAGTGATTAATGAGAGTTAGAAATGCATTTCCATGTTGATGCGTAATATGTCCTACTGAGAGTCTCTACCAGCCGTGAAAATTGTAATTGGTAAGAGAAGTCATGGCTCAAAGGTCGGTTAGTTGGGCTTTTTGGACAGATTAGTTAGAGTGTACATACTTTCCTCATTCATATAGTACTATTGTATTAGGTTTTGATGATGTACATATGGAAATTGTTGAAAGTCACAATGTAGACAATCAAGTTTTAATGAAATGAAATGAGGAAAAAGTTGGTTTTAAAATATTGTGGTTTTCTTATGATGTCTTTTTTTGTGAAGATTGATATGATGCCATATGAACAGAATATGGTGATCAAATGTAGCTCACCTTTATCGTAGGATGTGTACTAGAATGACCTTCAGGTATCCCGATGCGTACCCTGCAGCAGGGGGTGCTTCAGTTTGCGTTTGTTTGGATTGTGAATGGTTGGATTTTAGTTTGAATGTCTTAATGTTAGTGAAGAAGGGGAAAAAGATGATTTTTTTTAGTTAGTTTGTGATGAATTTATCATGTGCATAAAGTTTTCGGTGAAAGTTTTGTTATGATTGTGTTAAAGTGTTTCATATGTTCTGCTTGTGTAATTGCTATATATCATATGCTTCTATTAACATTATACCAATAATTGATTGTAAGTCAATGACTTATCTTACAATTCGATCAACAAGTGTCAATATATAATATATAGTTGACTGGATTTTACCAAAATTACTTACACATGAACGCGCGTTAAAGAAGGGCTTTGAATAATTAGGGATTTTAGATAGATTAGGATTGAAGAAGAAAGACTTCAGTTAGTTAGTGAGAAATTCATATTGGAGGTTTTGATGGATCATGAAAGAGGGAGAAAAGACATGAATGTCTATGAGAAATAGGAGTTTTAGGATTAATTAAGTTTAATTAAATTAATTTAATATTAATATTTTCATGTGGTATTATAAATCTCATATAAAGAATAAAATTAACAAAGTGTCAAAGCATTTAATTGAATAAATTTTAATCTCACTGATAATTTTGTAATTAGATTTAGTAATGAGTCGAGTCATTCTAAGATTGTAATGATGTGACAACCTTACTTTTATTAGGCATTCTATCAATAGGATTAGAAATGGGGACTCAAACTTGGCCTACTTAAGCTTAGATCATATAGTATGAACTCAACTATGTTTTGGAAGACTCAAGATCTAATCAAATCTAAATAATTTGGGTCAAACTTTATTTAATTTTGTAAGGCCCTAAATGTTAGACTAAAAAAAGTCATAGTTTCACATCTTGATAAATGTACTAGTAGTTTGTAACTTGATAGTTTCTTGAAAATCATTATGGGGGCCAAATTAGAAAGTTTTAGGAAGGAATAATTGAAATAAACAACAAAAAATTATATTTCACTAGAAAGACATACTTGCTTGCAAAATAAACTAAACAAACAACTGCGTTATCTAACATAAACACATATAACCATCATTGCAAAGACATCACTAGCCTCAATTGTGGATCTGAAAAAAGTAGATCATTCATTAGACTTTTAATTTCAAGTGCATTTATACTTCATGTTAATCACAACTAAGAAAAAAGATTAGATAAAGATTTTTTCAAGATTAACAATAGTAACATAGACACTATATGTTTTTGGTAAACCCAAAAAATGAATATGCTATACCTGAGAGGTAGGAACTAAAACGTAAGTTTCATTCTTACGTTGAAATACATAAGAGTGAACTAATTTAAGATATGCATAACAAGAAGAAAGCAAAGAGATTATACATGTCAAATAAGGGAGAGTGAAAAAAAGAACTCATGTATGGAATTAGGAAGAACATACAAGTAAATAAATTAGTAATGCATATCTTCTACTTTTCTATATACTGAAAAAAATGTAAATGTATACGTACAAAGGATAGGGATAAATTTGACAAAAATATCATTTAACTTAGTCTTATTATATTGAAATGCAAGCTGTTTAACAATTTTCATCATGGATAAAAATAAAAATCAATATAGAAAATAAAAGATATATATCCCTTCATATGGTATCTTACAATTGAAAAATCTTTATAAGCCAACCAAGATTAGCATGAGCATTCTTAAAGAACCAAACACCAATAAGATTCACAAACAAGTTGGTCATAGTTGAAACAATCAGAAAATAACTATAAAAAGGGAATAAAAAATTTGTTATCATAAGCATTATGTTTAGGATTACATGCATTACTTAAGGTATATGGATCAAATAACATGAGAAAAAATGATTTATTGATGTCATAGTCAATATAAATTAACTTACTTATGTTCATATTCATCTTGAATGAATACATAAAGTGCTTTAATAACTAAGGACAATGACAAGAAAAAAAAAAAGAAACAATTATCTACACAAGCAATAAAGTCAATAACACCATATATTCGCATACAAAATCACAGTGTTGGAAATTAGTACTCATAAATTAATATATAAAATTGTACATTAAAAATTAAAAATATAAATGAAGATTGTTATTAAAGTTAGATGGGCTTAATTAGAATTTAAAGCTTACAATGGTTGGTAGGTTTCGAGAAGTACAAGAACTCTACTTTTTTTGAAGGTTTAGGTATGTTTCTTTTGATGATATTTTGGTATGATAAGAACTTAACTCAATGAGGCTACATGGAAGGTGATAAGTAGAACTCAAATAAAGTCACCTTGACTTAATAAGATTATTCCATATAATCACAAACAAAATTTTTTAAAAAAAAGTATTTGTTAGTTTCTAAAGGCACCCAAAAAGATAGGTGAATTAAGCATATAAAATTCAAGATTTTTTCTACCAAAATGCTTGGTTAACAATAATGAATATAAATACAGATGAAGATATTGCTTAATATAAATTAATAAAATAATTAAGTAATAACTTGAAGAGGATAGAGAAGAGAGAATACAAACTAATTTATAGTGGTTCGACAAACAACACTTGTCTACTTCCACTCTCAAAACTCTTTTTGAAATTTCATTCACTACAAGAGAATAATGAATTTGCGAAGGAAAAACAATGATGGAATACAAACCCTCATTGTTTACCGATGGAAAACATAACTACGTTGGTAATTATGTCGAGAAAAATTAATTTTAGCGACGGAATAATACCATCGGCAAAATGGAAGAATATAATTTTCATTACCGATGGAATAAACATTTTCATTGATAATATTGACTAGAAAATGTAGTTTATCGATGGGAAAAAATCGTCGGAAAAGAAGCACGGGAATCGGATGCGCATTAATGTATTATGATTTACTAATGGAAATTACTGATGGTATATTCCATCAGTAAATTGGGAAACATATACGAGGCCGTGTGCTTGCGATTGAACATTAATAATTTGAAGAAAACGACATCGTTTGTTGTTAACCTCCCGAATGCAGCCCCCTCCCTACCATTGACTCTCCTTCTCTGTTCTTCTCCTCCCTACAGCATATGTTGTGTCTTCTCCTCCAGTGACTCATCAATTGTCATCATCGGTGTGGTGGAACAGTAATGGTGCGTTGGAATGGGTAAGCACTGTTATTGTTTGGTTTTGTTTTCCTTCCCACCCCCACTAGTACGTGTATATGCCGTTAATAATGTCAAATTTTTTGTGTTTGTTTGGTATGTTTGAGTCTTTTGTGAAGGGGTAATGACATTTTAGATTGATATGTTAATGTTATAAGGTTAACTTCTCAAATTTGTTTTTGAAGTTGGGATGATTTGTTGATGCATATGAGATGTTTGATAAAACGCCTCATATACATTTTGGTTAATTTGTGAAGATGGAGTTCCCTTCTTTATTTATAATTTTTGTTAATTTGTTAAGTAGAAATATGAATCAATTTCTAATATAGATGTTATATAGATGGTTCATCCTATTCTATGAAAGCAAAAAGATATTGAATTTCTAATTTGAGTTTAAAGAGTAAACATTAATTTTGTTTTGGTTAAAGAGGAGTGGACATTGCTATAGATATGATTCAATTTGATTCCCTTTTTAACCAATTTTGTCAATATATGTATAAATCCAATTTCTTTGAAGATGACAATCACATTTATTGAAAAATTATGATAAAATACTTCATTTTAGTTAAAGGGATTGA
>JAOQMP010000210.1:10602589-10621841 GCA_027563575.1 Erythroxylum pedicellare
CATCCATGGCCAAAGTTTCTCTCTTATTTTCTTTTAGTTTTTGGGCTCTTTAATGTTAATTTCATGACACTCTCCCAAAATGAAGCAAAATGTCTTAAGTTTTGCTTTTTATACTCATTTAATGGATTAAATATGTCACCTTCCTATTTGTCATCATTAATGACTCATCAATCTACTAATATCATATAGAAAGACCAAATTGCCCTTCATGAGTATAAAAAGATTAAACTACCTTTTAATGCATATAATTTATCAACTAAGTGAATTAAACTCTGAAAATATTCCGCAACTATCTTACTACCAAATTGACTATGAAATACTTGAATTAGGGCCAATACTTATTGATTGGATGCCTTAAAAAAATTTTGAATGGGTTTAAAATCCTCGATACCTATTATTTTTCCAAAAAGGACATTTTAATCCTAAACTTTTAGAACTCCCGAAATTAATCTGATTGGGCTTATTTTTGATCCATTTCAGTATCATAGACTCTGATACCTATTCTGGGTATTTTTCAAATTTTCGAGGTTGGGTCCCTAAAATCACTATTCAAGTGAAAATACTATTTACCTGGATTTACTATTCATCCAGAAACACTATTCACCAAAATCATCCGGATTTCATTCAAAAGTGTCACCTAAATCCTTAAAGGCCATTTCAGGGCTTTTAAAGTTTGTTCAGACTCATTCCATAGCTTTTTGAAGTTTTCAAAATTTCTTCAAGAAATTTTTAGTCAAGTCCAAAACCATCTCTAGTCCGTTATAACCTCAATAATACATTTAAATACTTAAATTACTCTAGTACACCATAAATAGAGCATACTCTATAAAATGCATATACAACACATTACATGATACAATAATTAAACTAGGATATTACAACTATATACCATTTTCTCTTTAAGAAACCTAGAAACTGAATGAATCAATCTAGAAACTAAACTAATCAATGTGTTTTAGGTATCCAAATAAGCTTAGTTCTTTGATTATTAGGCTCCTTATTATTTTTAATCTACACTTTCAATTGTTTGTTTGTCATTTTTTGTTTGAGAAAACAAAATCTATCAACATGTCAAAATTTACCATAAAATTTGGATAACTTGTTAAATAAGTGATGGTGATGCATAAATCCATTACTTTATGTTAGAAAACTTCCTCTGGACATTAAAGGTATTGAATGGTTTCCTAAGGTAGTGAGTTACCATGATTATATGTTTAGTGTCTACTATGGATTAAAGCTTGATGTATGCTTCTTTAAGGCCTAAAAGGATATGATTGGGTTTGCATATTATAGTAGAAGTTATGTCTATTCTTCCCTTGATAGTATTGAATTATATGCCTAGGCTTTGAGCTATATATGAAATCAAAATGTTTGTTGTTAGAATTAGTCTTAATGGATATGGAATGTGCATGCATATGCTTAGATGTGGATACTCTATACTCATTTGTCACATTAGGCAATGGTTCTTCAATATGCAAATATTTTTTAACAAAAAGTGGCTTTAGAATTAGCTTCACTTTTATGATTGTATTATATTGCATGCCCATTATTGGAATTCTTTTGAGATCCTATCATGTTTTCTATTTTTACTTCCCTTTGTAAACTCAAAAAATGAGTCCTTAAAGGAACCTACCTCCTTTTTCAATATTCATTCTCTTTCCTTAATGCATCTAAATTATGATTGTCATTAATGATCATATGTTTTAATGCTTTAATGATATGCAATTCACTTTCCATTTTCATTCATGTATGCATTTAACTATTTTTGAACTTCCTTGATTTTGGAAGATAATTTCTATCATTTCTTACTTATGATTTGTAAATTTTAAACTAACTCATCATATGTCAAAACAATATCGCTATTATAAAAGTTAAGGTTGGATGTTATCTCATCATCGTATATAGTGAAAAAATACATATAAGTTATCTCTTCTCCTAAATGCTCATTTTCGAATTCACTTGTTTCATCCCAAACAGAGACGTCAAGTGCCTTCTTTTTTCTTTTATCCCTCTTCTACTTCTTTTCATTTTTCTCATATTTCTCATTTTACTTAAGGAGAGGGCATTGAGACTTTATTTGTCTTAGTTTCATTCATTAAAATATATAATGTTATTTGATTTAAGTTTTGAATATATCTTACAACCCTTAAAGTCCTTTCTTTTTGAAGAGTTCTTCTTTATTAGGAATTTCTTCAATTTTTTAGTATTAGGTAATTTCTTCTTTTTTTTCTTTCAGTAGTTTATCTCTCTTCCTCTTCATTCAATTCTTCCATTGAGGCTTTCAATGCGAAGTCATTTTTTATTGGAAAAATTATTTCTTCTTGTGTCTTTTGGGCTTTATTTTATTTGTGAGGAGAGATTGAATAAGTTCCTCCAATGTTAGTATTGTTAGATCTTTGGCTTATTTGTAAGACTCGTGAAATGAAGTGAAATGAAATGTTTATGCATAATGAGCCTTTTATAGCGTGAAAATGATTAAATGAGATTACAATTAACATTATAAACTAAATGATGACCTTGGTAAGCACTGATCTTATTTTGTTTTAGTTCTAATCTTAATTTTGATGATTGCAAACTTCAAATTCTTTTTATCAACTTCATAAGTTATCTTTTTTAGTTTACAACTTCAATTTGTTCATATATTTCTTTTCATCAAAATCATAAACTCATTAATAGTAATTATGTTTTGCTATCATCAAAACATATATTAGAACTTCCCATGGTTCAACAGCCTTGATTGTAAGTATGATAACTTATAAGATTTAATGGCAACCTAGATCAGTTGCAAGAAAAAAAGTAAAACTAAAAAGAAAATAGAGCAAGAAAAGTGTGTAAGATAACTTACGATGCACAAATCGACTAATTTTTTAATGGTAAAATAAAATAAGCTAGCTAATAATTATATTTAAGATAGTCAATAGTTCACACTACTTCATTTAATATTAAAAAATCATTATGTAATCCATACCCAATTATATAACAGTTTTATTAAATGAATGCATGATAGTTAACAAATAGATATGAATATTTTCTACCTAATCAACTTCAATTATACATCAAGTTTTTCACAATTTCAAAATGAAGTTGACTACAATGAGTAGTCATTATCTGACCACTAGTACTGCAAACCTAAAAATAACTATAGATATTGAAATTACTAACAAGTCTTATGTAATTACTTGTATAATTGGATATTAAGCTCCATCCAATTTCTACCACAATAATATATCAAAATGCTCCTAAGATGTGGTCACAATATTGGCTTCCAAATAATTATCCAACTCTATCCTATTATAAGAAATCTTAGCCCTTGTTTCCTTTATGAATTTCTTAAGATGAAGACCTGTACTCCCAACTTTGTTTGATGATAATGTATCAACAAAAAATGAAACTGACACTAAACTACTATAATCTCGCTTTTTACTCATTTTTATCAATTATAATTAAAGAAAACATACCATAAGTGTCTAATGATATCAATATATTATTTAGCCTAATCAACATACAAATGTCAATAAAATTTGAGTTTCCTCCATCTTATACCCTAACATATATATAAATATTATAGTATTACCAATTATATACCAATAATTGCCAAATTTCCTCATAATATACTCTACCATTGTTTGAACCATCTCATTTGAATCAAAGATAAGTTAGTTTGGTCTCATTAATTTTAGTAAAACAAATGAGTAAAGCATGATATTTTGTTTCAGATAATAACTCAATAATAGTATAAAACACCTCTAACTTCTCACAAATTACTTTTCTTAACTTTTATTTCTTTTCTATCAACAAACAAATATATTGATAACTTTTTTGTCTCAATATGATAAACACCTCAATATACTCAATTATTGACCTTAAAATCTTGAATATGGGATTTTGTCTTGTTGTATAATCCATAAGTAACTTCTTAATATATGGATTATTTTGTACCAACTTTCAACTAGTTTTGGTGTTGTACTTTAATATATTACACTATTTTTAATTGCTTCCACCCCTTCTTAGATTATCTCTAAGCTATCCTTCACTATCAAATTCACTATATACGTAAAGCAACATATATGGAAAAACCTTTTATCCATCAGCAAGCTCTTAATTGGTAACTTAGTCTTAATTTTTTCGATCATAATGTTATTTATGCTACAATTATCCATAGGTTGAGAGTTTCATTTTGATGTTCAAATCCTTTAAACAATCAAATATAAATAAACCTACCGTTTAAAATGATAATCAAATATCAATTATAATATAATTAAAGAACAATTCATAACAAAATTAATTAATGTTATTTACCATATGATTCAATTATATAAAATTCAGTCGTTGTTAATGTAATTTGTCATTACTATCATATAATTCTTTTTAATTTTCAATCATCCACATGTCTAATGTAATGACAACTCGTCTATGTTAATCAATGTCATCTTCAATGTCCAATCCTTCCGTTCTTTATAAATGTCTTTATTGATAGTATTATGAGTTAACATCTTAAAATTCAATTGAAGTGAGTTATTAAACATCTTAAGGTCTTTATTATCTATAATCGAGAGTGGATATTCATTATTTATTGTCATATTCTTAAGAAAATGTTTGGATCTCTCAAGATTGTAAGTCATTTCACTTTTTTCTTTCATTATATCGAGACAAAAAATTGACCTTTTAATATCATTGATATTTTATTGCAAGAGTTCATATGCCATTTCAAATAAGGCATTCCACCTTTAAAACCTCTAGCCAGATCATGTAACAATACATGATTTAGTCTTTAAGGAGTGATTTCAAACATCACACGTCTCTTTAAAAGGTGATTTCTCTTGTTTGAATTATTTCTTCACTTGGCATATAACTAGGTACCAAATTGAAACTGTCCATTATTTTGGCTTATGTTGTTGAAGGACTAGCTTCATCCATTTAAAACAATTATAAATAAGATAGTCATGAAAACTTTTGACATAATTCTTTTCATATGATCATTAATATTCATGCATTTACACCTTTAGCTCAAGTTGGGCATGTTGACTTTGGGTTAGGTCAAATTTTTTCTTAATTGAGGGTTAAAATTAGAATATTCTGAAACATTGAGATTTTTTTTGTACACTACAAAATAGTAAATGTCTAATCTATATTTTGGTGTAAATATTAGGATTTAAAAAGGAGTTTTTGCCAAAAAAGCACTTACCATTTCATTATAAAAAATATCTCAAAGATCAACTCAAAGAACTTATATAAGAGATTATGTCTAGAGTATCCATAAATACTTGATGAACTTTCTATCTGATGAGGAGGAATGGAATTTAAAAACAACTTATATCTTCCTACAAAACAACTTAATGGTAATAATTTACAAGAAGCTAATAATGCAAAGGGTTTACAACCTTAAACGTGCATATCATTTAGCATTAAGTGTGAAGCAATACCTAGGGCAACAAGTAACAGAAAAAGGGAGTTTGGCATAAAAAGGAGTACGATTGTGTAAAATTTTAAGATAACACCTAATGTATCAAAATTTACAACACATAACAACAACAAAGCTTCTTAAGGAGATGAACATAAAGGCAAAGTCATAGTTTAGATTGGAATTAAAGGAAGCAACAATGACAAGAAGTGCTTTTGATGTAATGAGAGGGGCCACTTTGCTTATGAATGTATTGAACATGATGGAAAGAGAAGAGGAGGAAGAATCTATATATCTCTCTGTGTGTGTGTGTGTGTGTGGGTGTGTGTGTGTGTGTGCGTGTGTGTGTGTGTGTGCGCGCGCGCGTGTGTGTATGTGTGTGAACTTTAAGCTAAGGAGGAGTTGGAATAAAGCTCTAGTGATGAACAAGTTGGTTTTATAAATCTTAATATAGTGAGAAGTATACTCACAATATTTAAGGTGGAAAATAAAAAGGATGATTTCATATTGCTATTTTATTTAATCAAGTTAAATATGGAGATCAAGTATGTAAACTTATCAATGATTGAGTAAGTATTATGAATATAATATCAAAAAGCATGGTGATTTAATTTAATTTACTTTTAAAGAAACATCCATATCTTTACAAAGTTGTTTGGGTGGATGATAGCTCTATATTGGTTGCTTAAAGGTGCTTAGTGTCTTTCAAACTAGGAACATATGAAGATTCTGTTTAGTTTGACGTTATTTCTATAAAAAAATCTCCCATTTTACTTGGTTAATCGTGGATTTAATAGTTAATCGTTGCTTTAAGATTGTAATATGTAACATTTTGGAAAAGATAACAACAATAGATTTATGTTTTATGGGAACAAGATAAATTAAAAACCTCTAAAGGTGGACAAAGTCGAAAAGTAAAGAGAAAGTAACAAGGTAGCAATAGATGCAAAGAAAAAAATCTTCTTAAAGTCCCTAAGGAGAAAAAGAGTTTCAAGTTATTAGTACAAAGCATGAAATTGTGTTTGTAATGGTAATGAGTGAAGTAATAAAAATAGTAGACGAAACACTTATTGCATTCCCAAAAGAAGTTTGTGAACTATTAATTGATTTTTCAAACCTTACACTTGGTGATTTACTTAGTAAGTTACCACCTTTATGATAAATTCGACATTCTATTGACTTGATACTTTGATCTACTTTACTAAATCTTCCAACCTATCGATTAAATCCTATTAAAAATGAAAAGTTAAAGAGCCAAGTAGAGGAGTTGCTAAGAAAAGGATTTATGCAAGAAAGTCTTATTCTATGTGCAATCTAACATTGGTGACTCCTACAAAAGATGAAGTTAGCAAATGTGCATTACTTTTAGCCGATAAATGAGAATAAGGTATAGGTCTTTAATTGCTTGCTTTGAAGACATGTTAGATATGTTGACTAAAGCTACTATATTGACTAAGAAAGACTTATGAAGTAGGTACCATCAAATCAAAATTAAATATAAGGATGAATGGAAAATGACATTCAAGACTAAAAAGTAGTTTTATGAATGGTTAGTGATGCCATTTGGACTCACAAATTCACCTTTAAGAATGATTAACCAAGTGTTTTAATCATTATGAGTAGAATTTTAATGGAATATTTTGATGATATATTAATACACATCATGATTACAGTAAACCATTTATTACGTATTCAACAAGTCTTAAGAGTTTATAGGTAAGAGAAACTTTACATCAACTTAAAGAAATGATATTTTATACAACCAAACTATGAATCGATTTTTCAAACCTTACATTAGGTGAATGGTCCTTTACAAGATATGCAGTATGTTATTGACTTGGTACCTAAATCTAGTCTACAAAATCTTCTAACATATCGCTTAAATCACATTTACAAGATATGCAGTATGTTAAAGAGATAAGTAAAGGAGTTACTAAAAAAAGGATTTATTCAAGAAAGTCTTATTTCGTGTGCAATTCCAACATTAATGAATTCTAAAAAATAGAAGTTAACAAATGTGTATTGATTTCAAGAAATAAACAAGATCACAAAAAAGGTATAGGTTTTCAAATGACAAATTAGACATGTTAAATGGAGCTACTATTTTAACTAAGATAGACTTACAAAGTGAGTACCACCAAATCAAAATCAAAAATGGGGATGAATGGGAAATGACTTTTAAGACTAAAGAATGGCTTTATAAATGTCTAGTGATATCACTTAGACTCAAAAATTCACTTGACACTTTTATAAAAGTGATAAAACAAATGTGTCAATCATTTATGAGCAGAGTTTTGGTGATATATTTTTATGATATATTATAATATGCATCATAACTACAAAACACCACCTATTATAGATTCAACAAGTCTTAAGAGTTCTATGTAAGAGAAACTTATATCAACTTAAATAAATGTTCTTTCATACAACCAAGTGTGATATTTCTAGGTTTATTGTATTTTACCAAGGAGTGTAGATCAATCTCAAGAAAATTAAGGCTATTCTAAAGGATGTGTATGAGATATGGAGTTCTCATGGCCTAGAAAAATTTTATAGGTATCTTTTATAATTTCAACACTATAATGGTACACGTGATGGACTTTATGAAGGAACTATAGTTTATTTGGTCAAAGATAGTGTTTAAAAGCTTTGAAGAAACTAAGAAATAGATGAATGAATATTTTGTTCGCAACTTCCATATTTCTATAAAGTACTTGAAGTTGTTTTTGATGTATCTCATATGAGAATTGGAGACATACTTAACCAAGAAAGACAACTAATTGCTTACTTTACTGAGAAGTTAGGTGAGGAGAAATAATGATATTCAACCTATAAGAAGGAATTTTATACAATGGTACAATCTCTTTATAATTACCGTCATTATATCTCATACAAAGAGTTTATTCTATATTCGAATCACAAATCTTCTAAACACTTTTATTCCTAATGGAACATGAACAAAAGACATGTCTTACGGAGTGAATTTTTGGAGTAGTTTAACTTTATTATTAAACATCAAGTTGGAATTGAGAAAAAGACAACATATGTGTTTAGTGGAAATTGTATTCACTTAACACTTTGAAAGTAAAACTTGCGGGATTTGAAAAACTAAAAAGAGAATTTTTTTAGACCAATATATTGGAATCATTTATTTAAAAATTGTAGTTGGAAACAGGGATGACCACTTTTCTTTTATGTACTACAATGACAGGCCTCAGAGGAAATCAACCTTACTACCTAATACTTATATAAGACAATATATGACTTGAGAATTACATGGAGGAGGATGTAGGTCACTTTGGAAAAGATATAGCAATAGTTTAAGATCACTTTTATTAGCCCTCCTTAAAATAGGATGTGTCTAGGGATATATAGTAATGTCAAACATATCAATTAGCTAAAGCAAAGTAATAAAATTTTAGACTATACACACCATTACCCACTCCTTATGAACCATGACTGAATATAAGTATGGATTTTATTTTAGAAGTCCCTAAATCCATAAGAGGTTATGATTCTAGTTTTATAGTGGTGGATAGGTTTTCAAAGATAAGTCATTTCATTTCATGTTCCAAGGCTTATAGTGATGTCCACATAGTTAAACTCTTCTTCAAAGAGGTTGTCTATCTCCATAGATTACCTTTGAACATTATCTTTAATCATGACATGAATTTTGTAAGTTTTTTTGTATAATTCTATAGAAAATATTGAACACTAAGCTTCAATTTTCAAGTTTTTTATCCCTAAATCAATGGAGAAACAAAGGTAGTGAATAAAAGTTTAGGGGACTTATTATGATTCTTCCTCATAGATAATGTTAATAATTAGGAGTTAATTATTCCTGAAATAGAATTTGCATAATAACAATTTTATAAATAGATCAATAAATAAGAATCCTTTTGATATAGTTTTGGGAATTTAACTAAGGAAGCTTATTTATTTGGTTTCTTTACTACAAACAATAAAAGCTAGTAGTAAAACTGAAGGTTTTGCATACCATATGAGGGATGTCTTTGATGAGATATAACAAAAGATAACATATAAAGAATATATTGATCACATTGTCATTTGGTGGAATTCAATGAAAGGGATGTAGCGATTGTAAAGATTCATCCGATGCATTTTTAAAGGAAAACCATTTAATAAAAAGCTTGATTCAAGGAATGTTAGAACCTATAAAATCCTTAAGAAAATAGTGATAATGCTTACTTTTTAAAATTACCAAGTGATATGGGAATTATTCATATATTTAATGTTAAGAATTTAACTATTTATTATGAACATGATGATACCCCATCTCCTATTACAATTGCGAGAATTCTAGTCATTTCTCATTTTAAAGAAGAGATGTAATTTATTATTGATGAACAAATTGTAGCCACAAGAGCTAGTGAATATTAATAGGTTCTTGTCAAATGGAAAGGAAAATCAATTTATGACAACTCTTGAATTTTAGAATATAAATTTCAAAAGTTGACTACATGCTTATATGATGAATATATGTCACATTCTACGTTAAGGATGGCTTTAGACAAACCGAAGAAAATTGATGTAAAATATTTTAGAGTTTATAAAAGAAATAAAAGAGGATAAATTAGTTAATCAAAAGCTTTACTTTAGTAAGATGAAGAGTAGGAGTTAAAGTGACAACAAGGACTGAAATTTAGTTTATGCTACTTATGATGTTTTCTTCTAATAGTGATTCATAGTTCTTTACCATCCATTACTTATTTACTTCACTAAATTTCCTCTGACTTGAATTTTCAACAACCAAATCCTAAAATTCCATTCGTAATAAGCTCTACAATTTTAACTATTCCTAACTTGAAATTCTAACAATCTAGATTGAACTCTTAAACATAAAACTCCAATTCAAGCAGCCAAATTTTATAAGTTGTGTGAATTTTAACCACTAATTATTAGTCTTATATTAGTATACTTTTAGTATTAATAGTTGGATAATGAGTTGTCATCTTGGTCAGCTTCATCTGACAATTTTGGAGGTCCTAATATGTCTTAAAAGTTGGGTATATAATAAAATTATTTAAGGTAAACTCTTTAATTTGTAATTATAAAGTTTATGTTGTATAAGTATCTTACTGTTATAGTCCTAGTAGCTTTCTATTATGATTTTTTTGGATATTTATTCAAAAAAATACTTAATGGTAAAGATATATCTATTTGCTACTAACCAATTCTTCATTAAATCAAATTATTGCATAACTAGATGTGAAATCAAATTATTGCATAACTGGATGTGATAGTTATAATGATTTCTGATTAAATATGGATGAAGATATATGATATAGTGAAGATTTTGATTCCATAAAAGAGTAACAATTAATTAAAAGTCTTTAAAAATAGATTATTGCATATAATTTAAAGATTTGGTATAATATTAAAAATGAATTCCTATAAAATAAAACTATTAACATAAAAATTAATGCAGTTTTATTTTTATGTTAATGGTGAACCTTTTTTAAGGAATAATATAATAAAAAATGTCTAACCTTTTAAATTTTTTTTAATTTAGTGCTCAAACTTTTAAAACTTTCAATTAAATGATCAACTTTTTAAAACCTTAATAATTCAGTTCAAAGGTTGTTTTTTATGATATGACATATCTACTAAATGCCACATATATGTTTATCCTTTAGTCACATCTGTACAACTAATGTTTAAACTTAATTATTAAAGTTTTAAAAGGTTGACCACTTATTTAAATTTTTGAAAAAACTTGAATACTAAAATTTTCAAAAGATTGATTATTGGTTATTCCATTTTTAATCATATAACAACAATTCTTTTCAGTATTGCTTTTCTTTATCATTTATCTCATTAGTGCAACTTTCATATTGTACCATTTTGTTGCTTTAAGTATTGTGCAAAGAGCAATTGACGTGAAACAACACAAACCATGTTTGAAGAGCCTTATCGAACCTTGGACTTGGACCTAATTTTTGAAACCCAATTGAATTCATGTAAACTTGGGCCTCAATTTTAATTTTGGTCTCGATCCTACGAGTCTACCAAATGCTAGGGTACATTTTATATGCAGACTCTATATAGCACAGAAGAAGTGTGGTTAGGAATAATATATGGCGAACAAAAGTTTATTTAAGGAATGAATTGCTATGGCCCCTCAAACTTGGAATTAGGTACGAGTATTTCCAATACCAACTATATGTTGCAGCTCGCTCGCTAAACCATAAAAGTTCAAAAATATTATCTCACTCGTTACATTATCAAAATGAATGAACGGAAATGCTTCGACGTCATACAACAGTACCTATCCATTTGCAGTCCATCAACGCCAGCGATGTCGTGCCAGATGTGGAATCGCCTAAGTTCCTGCAATGAGATGAACAAAAATCAGTGTAAATAACCAAAAAAAAGAGAGAGAGAGAGAGAGAGAAACAAGGAGTTGACCTACATATAGGAAAGAGCTTTGAAAGGATAAATTAGAACCTTGGGAAAATTAGTAAAAGCTCAAGAAACATACAAAAAAGATTCTTCAGGAATGACAACTCAGAGGTCTTAATTAAAGGAGAACAAGTATGATGTAAAACTAACTTGGCATTGATGCAATATGTCACTCAAGCAAATGTTAAATTATGGACATAGAAGCTTCTCTCACAGCCTAAGAAAGACAACTATTTTATTAGTTAGTGATATAATGATTTTGTAAAGTCAATGCTGCTCCCAACCGATGCAGGATCAACTGTACAAGACTTGGCAGTAAGAATATAAAAAAAAAGCCCAAAATGTACATTGCTAGCTATAAGTGGATTATGAATAATTACCTTTACATGCTAAATCAGACCTTATACTCATTTACACGCATCCATTTGGTTGATGACCACTTGTTACCAATAATCACCGGGCAACCACCTGAAGAGAAGCAAAGTTGGAATCATTATTGTTTTCAAATCAAAATAACTGAGGGACGAAGGCAAACAGTAGGTAATATCAGGGATTTAAGCATGGAATTAAGAAAAACTACACAACCGTGACTGTAACTAACCATGCAAACTTGAAGGATCCAGCGAAGCATCAGGTTTCATGCTCCAGAAAAGTAGTGCATCGCCCATCTTGGGTTTGACGGATAGTCCAGTCTTGCCACATTCAGATAACTCATTCCACCAAGGTACTGCACTGATGTTTCCTTTAGCAGAAGGAAACACTGTCTCGCCTCCTTCTTCAACATCTGAGCTGTGTACAGCAGTGAAAGGGGGGAATAAGAAATAGCAGTGAAAGGGGGGAATAAGAAGTCAAGGAACGCAAATAAGACATTATATAAAATGCATTTAAGAGCATTATTGTGGCAGATGTATGATGTGACTTACAGGTACATAAGAACAGTAGCTATACGCTGTCCCCCATTCATAGTGTTAAATTGATCCATAAAGTAGTCATAGTGTGGCTCATATTTCTGTCCAACTTCATAGTGAAGGATTTGAAGTCCTTCTCCATGTTCTGCACATCGTGTTGGCAAGAATTAAACGAGAGGCAAAGTAAGCAGCAAGTTTCAACTACACTAAACAAACAGAGGCACATTGCAAGCAGATATCGCATTAAAGAATATCAAAAAGATCTCTAAATTTCTTTCCTTGGAATCAAGCATGCAAATAACATCAAAAGCATCAATATTTCAACATGTCAACTGATTCTCTGTATAGAGGTGAAGTCAACTTTGTTTACAAATTCTTCCACACCAAAATTCACTTCACGATGATGATGTGTGTAAGTGTTTGTGGGAAAGATGCATCGACCTAGTTTTGAATACACTTTAACCACCAGATGAATTTATCTACAAAAAGTATAATAGAGTATATAATTCAATAAACTAATTCTTTTAACTATTGCAGATTACATATCCATACAAACTTCAGTACTTTGTTTATAACTAGCAAAGGATCCCTGATTCAAATATAAGGACAAATCACAGTTACACTCAAAAGACTATAATTAAATATAGATAAAGTTATAAATATTTAGTGGAAGATAATACCAAAATAATTGACAAGCAAAGTCAAATAAAAATGAAAAAGAGGAGAAAAGAAATTGAATAATATAAGTGGATACATTCTTTTATGAAGCTCCAGCTGCATACCTACAGGTATGAAGGTAAAATCAGCAATTCTTTTCTCAATGTCCCTAACGATTTTGTCACGACCTCTTTGCAGAAAAGTTCCTGAGCTTGTACGCACTCTGCATTTGAATAAATGAATATACATAAACAATTTAGGAAAAACAAACTAAATGCCTAGTCATTTAAAGAAGTATCAAAATGACATACATAAAATCGAACTTAAAGCAAACAACCTAAATATAGCAATTAGCCCTACCTGCTATCTTTACTCTTCCCAGTTTCACTATCAACAACAACTGACTTCTGCATATGAGGCTTGGCAAGAGCAATCAGATACTCACACTCCTGTTTAGTCTGCCAAAACAATCAACCATCTTTGTTGATCACCATAGATGACATTAACAAAAATGACCAGCAAACCCCACCAAGTCCAAATGATTACCATAAATAGGTAATCTTTTCAACCAAAACCAAGCCTCCATATAACGGAACCTAGATTGATACTGAAAAGGATCATAAGATAATATAAAGGGGGACATGCTACTAATTAGAGAACACAATTTCAAATACCATATTCAGATTCATGAAATGATAAAACCAATCTCATTTAACTTGAATGCTTAAAAGATTGTCATTTTCATCCAAACCAATCTCAGTTGCAAGTTAAGACACAAAATTGAAAGTGTATGAAGAGCATGAGCAGAAATGCAAATGAATGAAAGAAAAACTCACCAAAAAGTTATGATAAATAAAAGCGCGAGGCTCCCACGATATCACCTCAACCCACTGCTCCCCTCTTCCTTCATCTTCCTCACTCCTACACAAAAATCCCCAAACAGTAAATCCCTAACCCACAAAGAATATACATTTATCACACCACAATCCAAACCCAATAACAAAAAAAAAAAAAGAACCTGTCCAGTTTATTATGAATGATGGTGCTGAGATCATTGGCTTTACGGGAATCGTCGGAATTACTAGGAATTGAGAAGATTCCAAGGCCGAGAAGAATGAGGATGACGAAGGTGAACGTGATGAGCATGCCCATTATCAGCGTTGAAGAGGACGATTTTCGAGGTGGAAGACGAGAGTATCTCGCTTTGGCCATTGTTGGCTCCTTGGAAACCCTGAATTGGAGAATTGAATCGATATCGAGAAGCTTTAAATCCAACAGAAATATCTAAAACAGTAGCTGACAATGAGCTTATAAAATGAAAGCTTCGCTTGTGGCTTCCAAGTGTCTGACAGGATTGTTTCCTTTTTTTTGGTTGTAATTTGGACATTTTAAATAATCTCCTTTTATCTCTCCCTCTATTTTCAAAAAAAGAAAGTGGTCATTTGAATACTACCTAACTCCCTTTAATTACACAATAATACTAAATTAATGGATAACCTCATTATTAAATTGCAATCACCCATGTTCATAACAGGGTCCGTAGAATAAGTTTATAGTCAACTATTATGAGGATCAGCTGGCAAACTCATTACCAGTTCCATTACTTCTTTTCTTGGTTCATGGGGAGGAAGTTGAGAATTAATTAAGTAATTAGTGTATAATAAATATCCTCTGATCTGGTCAACTAATAATATAGACTCGGTGTCATGTGCATGTCCTCCATGTTGGTTTAATATGATAAGCTTTGCAATGCCGCCAGAAAGATGCCAAGTACCATTTAAGACTTGGTAAGCCTGGAGTTAGGCAGAGCTTGAATATGAGCCAGCCTGCCTGCCTGGAAAGTTCATAAAGTCCTTGTCTGACTTTACTTGATAAACATCACTACTTGACGCAGTTTGGTCAGTGCCTTTGGTTCATCTTAACCTCAGTGGACTAGAAATGCTGTAGAATGACAAGGGTGCTAGTAGAATTTGGCACAAGACAACAGTTCAGGCATGGAGTTGAGCAGGTGTTGCAGTTTGGTCTAGATGATGTGTATGTATATATATATAATATATATGTATATATATGTATCTATGTATATGTATGTATGTATATATATGTTTGTACGTATGTATGTATGTATAAAAGAAGAATTTTGTCCATTTCACATTCCAATTACCCTTCATTATATCGGTAGGAACAAGTGCATGTCTATTTTCAAGTAGAAAGAATAAAAAAATGTTCCACATGAAAGCAAGATAGAATTTACAGCTACATCATCTCCACACGTATTCCAACGTACATCAAGAGAGGCCTGTTTAAGATGTTCAAGTAAACACACAAAATTTTTAACATCTGAAGTAAACTGATGTGGAACTCTATAATACATTACAGAGTTATGGCATTTGAACCAATTTAAGCCATATTACGCAATACACTGAATGGAAGCAATTCCAATGGGGTCCAAAACACGCCTAGAGATGTAGGATATATGGTGAGGGCTTGAAGGTGATACAGTTGGGAATGTAATTTGATGCTCTTCTTTTGGAAGGTTCCATAGACTCAACAGCTGGTTGGTTCAAGTATGCATACTTGCTCTTTGTCCACCTGCACATATCAGCAAAAAAACATTGATCAAGTACCGCACGAGACTTGTTTCAACTTCCTACATTTCTTAGCATTTATAATTGCAATATTGCATAAAAAAGGAGCATGCTAGTTTCTTCTCTTGAATATTTCTTACCCTGAGAAGAATATTTCTTTTCTTCCTTCGATATCGAGTAAAACATCAAATAGCATAGGATGTGAATAAATTTATCTTACCAGTCTTTTATTCCCACGCGAACTTCATCTTTATTGTTAAGTTCTGATTTGTTGATGATGGCAGTGCTGTTGCTTTCCTTGATGCCGCCTTCATCATTCTTTAAAGACTCCTCAAATTGCATGTACTCATCCTCCTATACCGCAAAAGATAATCAATCATGTTAATGACTAGTAACTTATATCCGAAAATGACTAGTAACTTAATTCATTTTCCATAAGTGCAAGTTTCTGTCTTCAGTAACAAAAAGGAAGATAAGTTGTAAAATTTAAAAAAAGTTGAAAATCAAATTGAGCCCCATTTAACTTGAATTGATATGTAGAGCACCCAAGTTTCAGCTTCAAAAACTCCCTCAAGTCTAGGGTGTATTTCTTGGACAAAGAACAGAAGCTGCTTTTCTCATGTGTAGAACAGAGAAATCAGGTAAAAAGTTTGTCTATCTGATTCTCAGATAAATATGACCGGTGAATGGTGAAAACACGGGATGTTTCACCCTGGTCCTAGGGTGACCGGCAACATCTGTTAAGCAATTCTTTGCTTTCCTTGCTCAAAAATATTTATCCACACTTAGAAAGTCATGGTCATCATTGAATGTTCTTTCTTTAACAGTTTTGTCATCAGTTCAAATATGCAGCTGGCTGTCTTACTCTAATATTGGTTAGATTATACCACTCTCTTTTCCTTGACAAAAACAAAACTGCCAAGTGCCAGGGCCATATTTGCAAAGAAAAATAAGGGCCTTAAATGATGAAAGTCTATTGCAGCAAGTCTTCAATTGTCAGTATGATCAAGCTCAAAACAAGTGAATTCTGCTAAGAACAGGTCTAGCAGATCAACTTAACCAAATCGATGCTAACAAATTGTTTATATTAAAATTTTCAACTAAACTGAGAGATATACTCCCTTACCGTGAGTTTGCGAGCCCTGATACGTGCTGCAGCCTTGATAGCTGCAAGAAGGTGATCCTCTTCTTCAATGCATTTTTGCCTCCAAAACTTGGCAATCTCGTGATTTGTAACACTCTGAGTGACATTCTTCTGCACCCAGAATCTAGGAAGTGGCAGCGGTGGCGGTGGAGGAACAGGTCGTTTTGTCTTGGTGCTGCTGTCGTAGCTTTCCAGTTTTGTTTGTTTCATGTTTAGAGTAGTTCAATTGTCAAGCAGCTCGATACTAACAGTCTCAAACTATAAGGAATGAGAGCAAAGCAAAACTATTAATAGGGAACCCTCATAACAAACCATCAAGAGCTGCTAATCCAACCTAACATTCAACTACTGGTAGATTGGCGTTACATGCACAGTCTTTCTATATTTCTTTGAAGTCCCGTTGATAGCGTTTAAAAATTTCAGCTCTGTGGAAAGGTCGTGCAAGTAAACACCAAGAAAAGTTGACCGGTTGCTGCAAGTCAGAGTTACAAAAACTGGCAAGTAAGGCATGATCGGATGATGGAGAACTGGGACTTAATAACAAAACAAACTCAAAAAACTTTTGACAAAGAAATGAACAGAACTCTAGTGTCCTGCAATCCTATCTACCCGTCCAATGTCAAGGAGGATTTATTTAAGTGAAAAGGATATATTCCAGAAGCAGGACGAAGAAACAAGAAAACAATATAAAATGATTTACAATAGAAAACTAGCTGCTTTTGAATTCTGAACAATCATAATCCATTGATATCGTTTGACATAATCCGGTTTAGGCCCAAGATAGGTTATGTTTGAGATCGGAACCTTGCATATACAACAGCAGCAATCTTTGATGACAAATGGGGCTTGTTCTAGTGGCTTAAAATGTACATAAAATTCAGTGTGTACGTATTGAACAGGACGATCATTCAAATTCCTCACAAATATACAGCCCCAAGATGATTCTTTCCAACATTTATATACTGAACAGCAACAGAATTCACATTCCTCATTATAAGTATACAACGCCTTTCCTGCGATTCTATCTCTAACAAACCCTCAACATAGATACAACCTCTACGCCAAATTCAACAAATTACTAAAACACCAGAACAAATAAACCAAAAACCATCAAGTATCTGACGTGATTCGAAGAGCTTTAGTCTTGAAGCGGTATCTAGGAGCCCGAGGAATGACCTGGCTAGGACCCATATGAAACTGACCAGGACTGTCGGTGAGAGGAGGCCCATCGTCGTACACATAACCAACAAGACGGCCACAACTTTGGCAGAAGATCTTGGTCCTCTTTCTTTGTATGCCCCAATAGTTAAGGGTCTCAAAGAAAGGTCTGATCTTGTCTTCCTTTTGGAACCTGAACTTGTTGGTGTCGATCATGGCAAAAGACAGAGTCCCCTTGTTGCCTGCCTCGAAGTAGAAGTCTGGTGGGTAAAGATGGGCGGTGCTGAGATTAAGGTTGGTGTCGCAGTGGATGCATGCGTAGATGGAACCCATTTTGCTTAGATTCTCATCGGGGGAAATCACGTCGGATATTTATGTTAGGCATCGACGCCTCGATGGCATTGAGCAAGAGGTTGTTTGGAACAGAATATTCAACGGTTAAAAACCGTGTCGTTTAGAAGGTTCTTTTGGTTTTTCAATTTCGTTTTTCTTGGTATAATATTAGAAGGTTCCTTTACACGTTTCAGTCGTGTTGGATAACGCAACAGTAAGTGCGTATCGGTAACATTAATGAAGAAAAATGGAGACTGTTTCTCGAATAGAACAAAAATCCAATCCTTATACGTAATATACTTGTCCTCGTAAACACAAAAATAAAATATTAATGAAGAAATCTTAAGAATAGTTTACTTTTTTAATAAGTTGGATATATATAATATTAAATATAATAATTTAATTTTCTAAAGTAACAAATAAAATTAATTATAGTTTTACATAAAAAAATTTTAAATTTATTTCAATATTAGCATAATATTCGTGTTTTTATATCAATTTTAAATTTTATTTAAATTTATAAATACTACATTTTAAAAAATAAAAATTATTGATATGATGTTTTAAATTTTTATTTTATTTAGTATATATTATAAATATTTTTTATATTAGGGTATAATATATTCTTATCTTATATCTTTTT
>JAOQMP010000210.1:10621912-10637498 GCA_027563575.1 Erythroxylum pedicellare
ATATAAGTAAATATATTTGTTTGAATAGAAATAATTTTCTTTAATATAGAATAACTATATCCACATATTTTTATTAAATAAATATTTTTAGTGTAAATGTGATTGCTTTAGAATATTAATGTCTACCTAAAGTTTAGACATTATAACTTCATTTTTCATTCTTCTTTGATTACTTTTCTTATTAACCTTTTAATTGTTTTTATCACATCAAGCTGAACAACTATCAATTGTTATGATAGATAAATAAATTAATAAATGGAAATTGGTATTTAGAGATTTTATTCACTAAAAATAATTGCCTAATTAAAATTTATCATTTATTACTATTGTTTATTTTTTAGAAATTGTTGATATTTAAATTTATATTAAATATAACAAAAGTTTACTTAAATAAGATGTTATAAATAGACTTCAAATTTCATAATTGTAAATTTCGCAACAATTAGGACAATATTCATAATATTAGCTTTTGCTATTTTGGTTTTATAGATCAAAAAATAGGATGCTTTTGTCGGAGGTTTTATGTAGCAACCAGTGCTGCTTCTATGCTTAATCTTTGCTATAGGAGTACATATTTTGCCAATCACTTGTTTAAAATCTTACAATGTTGAGGTACAGTAAAAATTTTAATCTTTGAGTAAATTTATGGGCATTCACTTGCTTTTGTGGTGAGTGGCATAGCTTAAAAATATATGCCTCATGATAAATGTTTAAAGTGTTTCTTCCCCTATGCAAACAACCACTAACCACAAACCTAAGTAAAGGCAGTACATATTACACAAGTATGGAAGATGATTTGATATTTAAAATGTTTTTAGCACTCAATACATACAAATGTATAATATTGTTATGAAGATTTGATCTATCTTTGATGATAATTTGTAGCTTTTGTTTCAATGTATATACATAAAAGTTCTCAGTTATTTCCTCTATTATGGTATTAGAGCAAGCAATCTAAGTCTTCTTCCCCTGCTTTCTTTTCTATTCTTTTTGTTCTTTCAATGGCCAATACCACCACAACGATCCACAATACAAATGATTCCTTCACCTTCTTAGTCAGCATTAATGTTGCAGCCCAAGCTCCATTGAAGCTTACTTCAAACAACTACGTTTCCTGGAAATTACAATTTCAATCTTTATTTATTGGATATGATCTTTTAAGTTATATTGATGGTTCACAACCTTATCCTGAGAAAACACTCACTATAACCACAACACCAAATCTGAATTATACAATCTGGGTTAAACAAGATCAACTCATACTCAATGCAATTCTTGGTTCTCTCTCTCCCACAATAATTTCATTCATTACTTGTGCAAAAACATCAAAAGAAGCTTGGACAATATTGGCAAATACATATGCCAAACCATCTCGTGGATGAATCAAGGAGGTGGAAAATCAATTGAAGCAGCTCAATAAGGGATCCATGAGTATTACTATCTTTCTCCAGAACATCAAAGCTAAAGTTGATGAACTTGGAATACTTAGTGCTCCTATAGATGATGAAGATCTTTCAGACATAATTCTTGAAAACCAATGCTGAACCTAATTAAAACCATATCTTGGCTACTGTCAAATATGCAGAATTAAAGGACACATAACTAAATGCTATCCATCTTTTCTCTTGGTACCAGTTCGCACATCAAACAATACCAATATAACTTCTTCATGGCAACCTTAAGCACATCTTGCTACAAACAGCTCCAATAAACTAACATGGCTTCTGGACAATCATGCTTCTCATCATATCACTTCAGACTTAAGCAATCTGTCACTCCATACACCTTATAATGGAACTGATGGTATTATGATTGGTGATGAAATGAGTCTTCCCATAACTCATACTGGTTCCACTTCTCTCAAAGTCCAAATGCTCAATTTTTTTAGACATATTCTTTATGTCCTTCACATGAAAAGGAATTTGATTTCAATTTTAAAATTTTGCATTCCTAATAATACCTCCATTGAATTCTTACTGCATTATTTTATTGTGAAGGATCTTTGCACAGGAGCAGTGCTTCTAAAGGGTCACACTAAAGATGGTGTATATGAGTGGCCAATAACCTCACCCCTTATTGCCTTTTCCAGTGTCAACACTACCTCATCATAATGGCACAATAGATTAGGCCACCATGCACTTCCAATTTTAAAACATGTTATTTCCAATAATCATTTAGATTTATCATCCTCTATTCCATTGCATCTTTCATGTAATGCATGTTATTGCAATAAGAGTCACAAGCTTTCTTTTTCCAGCTCTACCATTACTTCAAGTCAGCCTCTTCAGATAATCTTTTCTGATGTTTAGACCTCACCAATTATCTCTTATAATGGCTTTAAGTATTACGTCATCTTTGTGGATCATTATACCAAATATATTTGGTTTTATCCTTTAAAACAAAAATCATGTATGAAAGAAATATTCATCAGATTTAAAGCCATTGTAGAAAAATACTTTAATCATCACATTAATGCTTTATATTATGATAATGGTGGTGAATATCTTGCCCTTTCTAATTTCCTTGCTCTTCAGGGTATAGCTCATTTCACTACTTCGCCCTACACACCTAAACACAATTGTTTCTCTAAACGTCGTCATCTCCATATTATTGAAACAGGTCTTACTCTTCTCTCCTATAACTCTATTCCATTAACTTACCAGTCTAATGCCTTTGCCACAGTAGTGTATTTGATTAATCGATTGCCAACTCCGACATTAAATCTCTTTTCTCCATATGAATTTTTTTTTGGTTATCCTCCTAATTAATCAAAACTCAAAGTATTTAGGTCCCTATATTACCCTTGGCTTCGACCATATACCTGTCACAAATTAGACTCTTATTCCAAACCTTGTGTTTTTCTAGGATACTCTTTAACTCAAAGTGCCTACTTATGTCTTGATCCTTCAATATCCAAAATTTATATTTCTAGGCATGTTAGGTTCATTAAGTCAATATTTTCATTCAAATCCTTACAACATAATCTCCACATCCTTAATCCACCACTATTTCTACTTGGATACCACCAATAATAAAAATACAATCTATGACTTTGCCACTCATGCCACCATCTAAAGTTGGTACTCAATTGTAACTCCAGTGTGAAGCTTCAACTACCAAAAACACATTCAACCAACAACCTGACAATAATCAACTTCACCAGCACACCACAAGATTCAATCATCCCATACAAACCAAGTCCAAAGATAACATTCACAAACCTATTCAAAAACTCAATCTTCATACCTAACTAACCAAATCTCATAATGTTGAACCCACCACACTGGAGACAGGCTATGTCTGAAGAATATAGTGCTCTTGTTCGAAATGGGACTTGGGAGCTAGTTCCACCTCATCCTACTCAAAATATTGTTGGCTATAGATGGATTTTTCGCACTAAACGAAAATTTGATGGTTCTGTTGATAGGGTCAAGGCTCGCTTAGTTGCAAAAGGTTTTCATCAATGTCAAGGAGTTGATTATTATGACACGTTTAACCTGGTAGTCAAACCCACTACAATTCAACTTGTTCTCAATCTTACAATAAGTCACGGATGGACTCTTCGCCAGCTTAATGTTAACAATGCATTTTTGCAAGGTCATCTTCATGAAACAATGTATATGCATAAGCCCTTTGGTTTTGTGGACCAAGATTTTCCATCGCATGTTTGGAAATTGCAAAAAGCGATCTATGGGCTAAAACAGGCTCTTCGTGTTTTGTATCAAGAACTTTGTAATTTTCTTCTTCAAAGCGGTTTCAAAAACTCTCATTCTGATACATCTTTATTTGTGTTCAAGTATAGTGGACACCTATTATATCTACTTGTATATGTTGAGGATATCATTATTACATGGGATGATGCACCTTCGGTAAATCAATTTGTTCAATTACTTGCCAATTGCTTATCACTTAAAGATCTTGGAAATCTTTCTTATTTTCTGAAGGTAGAAATTATACCTAACAAGCAAGGATTTATGTTGTCAGAACGATGATATTTACAAGATCTTCTTGCTCATACTCATATGTCTGATGTAAAACCAGTTCAAACTCCACTTCTAACAGATTCCACACTTTCTTTACATTCAGGGGCTAATCTATCTGATCCTACAGAATTTCGAGCTATTGTAGGTAGTCTCCAGTACCTTCTTCTCACTCGTCTGGATATTTCTTGTGTTGTCAACAAACTCTCTCAATTTATGCACAAGTCTACAATTGAGCATTGGACTCTTGTTAAGCGTTTGCTTCGTTATCTTTGTGGAACTCTTAAACTTGGCCTTCAGCCATATCGTGATTCTCCACTTTCATTGCATGCCTTCTCAGATGCAGATTGGGTAGGTGACAAGGATACTTTTTGCTTAACTAGTGCCTACATTGTTTACCTGGTAGAAATCCAATTTCGTGGAGTTCAAAGAAACAATGCTCTGTAGCTCATTTCTCTATTGAGGCAGAATATCGTTATGTTGCCAATACTGCTGCTGAAATCAGTTGGGTGTGATCTTTATTAGATGACCTTAGTATTCAGTTGCAAAATTGTCCTGTGATAACATTGGCACAAATCAATTATGCTCCAATCCTGTCTTTCACTCTAGAATAAAACATGTGGCTATCGATTTTCACTTCATACGTGATCAAGTTTAAAATGGCACTCTCAGAGTTGCCCACGTCTCCTCCACAGATCAACTTATAGATGCCTTAACCAAGTTTCTTTTACTACGAGACAAGATTGGTCTCTCTCACCGAGACCCATCTTGAGGGGGAATAATTCGCTATGAAGATTTGATCTATCTCTGATAATAATCACTTAATACATACAATCTATATATTAATTGCATATCTCATCCTATTTAATTTTTTATTTTTTTTCAAATTCTTCCAGCTATACTAAGGCTCATATGTCCTATAAATTTGTATTTTCGTTTAAATGAATATAAAGAAAAGGTCTCAGTTATTTCCTTTATTAATGTAATGTCAATATATTTAGGACATTTTTATAAAGGTGTGGAGGATGATTTGATTATACAACTCTTTATCCGGAAAAGCTTCTATCTTTATGACATCAAAGTATATCTAATTAACAATAACACTAATAAGTGAAATACAAACTAATCCTTCTACTTCTACATAAACTCATAACAATTTCTAATTGCAATCATAAATAACATAATAATTTTCAACTTCAACATTATTTTTGTTCTTTTAGCTTGTTTATCTTCTTTAGTAAACAAGAATTTATGCTCAATGCTCTTTCACACATTGGTGAATAAATGTATTTTAAAAAGCTACAATCTCCATACTAAAATTAAATAAGTAATTGAAAAAGTTAATATAATTATCTTAATTAAAATGCTGAAAAACCCACAAAACCAAGACATTAATATATAACTTACCTGACGTCTACACAAGAGACAAAGTGTCTTTCAAGATTTCTCTCTATCTATGAAGTCCGCATAATTACTATAAACCTACCAAAATATTAATTTTCTTAATCTAATGTCATCGTTAAACTTATGTTTGTTTTTTGACTCGTAGCACTATAGACAAAAATTTTGTAAATAAGTAATATGGGTCTTTTATATAAGTTAAGATATGCAAAGTTTATGCTTCTATTTTCCTCTTTACAATTGTATCTATCTATGTTATTCAGATAAGCCTAATCTTACTAAAGCTAGTAAAGAAAAGTCAAATTTGAAGTTTAATTTTCTAATGTGATAAATAAAATAATTTAATTTTCTAAAGTGTTAAATAAAATAATTATACCTTTACAAATAGAGACAAAAATAGGCTAACCTATGAGCTTAAATTCAGATGTTTCCAATGGGTTGGCCATGGGTTAGGCCTACTCGAGGCTTAATTGCTGTACGCAAAATGACATTGATTTGCTTCGAATAGTTGAGTCTCGAGTCGGTTTGTCCATTGAACCTAATTAAAACATATGTTATTTTATACTTTTAATTTAAAAAAATCGACGGGACTGGCCTATGGATTAGCCCATTGGTGCCCCTATTTAAAAAATTTTGTAAATTTATTTCAATATTAGCATAATCCTCGTGCTTTTATATCAATTTTAAATTTATTTAAATTTATAAATATGATATTTTTATAAAAATTATTGATACGATGTTTTAAATTTTTATTTTATTTAGTATATATTAAAATTAATTTATAATATGTAACTTTAATTGCTTTAGAATATTGATGTCTACCTAAAGTTTAGACATTATAACTTAATTTTTCGTTCTTTCTTGATTACTTTTCTTATTAACTTTTAGTTGTTTTCATCATATCATGCTGAACAGCTTTCGATTACTATGATAGATAAATAAATTAACAATTGGAAATTGGCATCCAGAGATTTTATTCACAAAAATTAATTGACTAATTAAAATTATCATTTATTACCATTGTTTATTTTTAAGTAATTTATTACCCTTGTTGATATTTAAATTTATCTTATAATTTATTTTAAATATAACAAAAGTTTACTTAGATAAAACGTTATAAATAGACTTCAAATTTCATAATTATAGTTTTTTCAAATTTTATTCAGATATATACATATGGTTTTTTTAAATAAAATAGCTTTTGGAAAATTGGAATTAGAAGTGTATTTTCATTAAGTTTTGGTTATTAGAATTATTAACTCTAAAAAAGTATATATTATTTAAGTCAATACATTTATTATATGAAGATCATCAAACTTCAGTTACATCATACAATAAATAAGGTCTTATATTAATTTTTAAATACGTGAATCAAGGCTTCTTATTAACTTTTAAAATACATGGATGTAATCTTACTATTGATTATATTAATCAATACACATTAATTAAAAGCTATTTGCATCAACTTGTGCATATGTCAATACGTATTGCAAATAGTTTTACCTTATTATGTTATGATAAAAAGTAATATATTGAATTATAAATTTATTATTGTACATGTATGTTATATTGATTATTATATACTTTTTAAAGATATAGAATAGAGTCCTTCATTAATATACATACAAATTTTAACTTCACGTACATGTAAGTATGCTTCAATTATAAAATTTTATTTATTTGAAAGGATTAAGAAGCACAAAATTGTCATGTGATTTAAGTAACTTTAAATATGTTCTCAAACTTTTAAAACTCTCAAAACTTTTTATAATTTTTAATTTTTTAGAAAATTCTTTTTCTTAAATTGTTGTTAAAATATAACAATAAAAAAATGTGTAACATAAACATCATGCGGGTCAAATAGGCCCGATTAGAACTTAGACACTTGAGCCCAACTTGGCTCGACTAAACCTAAATTTTTTTATTTTTTAAAATAAAATTAGAAAAACGATATTATTTTACTCAAAATTATATTATTTTGCCTATGTATTTCGGGCTTCAGCCCATGCTAGTTCTGGGCATCTCGAGTTTGACCACAGCTTGAGGCTCAATTTCTGAAAAAAAGTTCAACAAGTAGTGAACCTGAGTTGATCCTGGGCTAAACTACCAAGACTAATTTGGATATCTACGTGGCTATATATGAAACAAGAAACACCCATCTGGATTGACCACTTTTCCAAAATCTAACCCTTAGTTTGCGATTGTGAAAATAATTTGTCTTTTGAAACTTGCATTTCTTACGTTTCCTTAGTCCATCACCACCTACATTTTCTTAATCCCTCATTATGTTTCCTTGATCCCTTGTGATAAACTTGTATACGTCTTTCCTTGGTTGGTATGTTTGCTCCTTATGATAAACTTATGCTTTTATTCGACGTTTGATGTGTTTTTTCAAATAGGGACAATAATAATAAAAGATGAGGGACCTTACAACGATGATGACATTAGCTAGTCTTTTTTTTTTTTGTTTTCTCCACTCTTATTAAATTCCTTCCCGTTTAATGGTTTTTTCTTGTGATATTCTGGTTTTCTAGAATTTTTTTCTCGTTACTACTTATTATTAGTAGACACCATTGGTGTAGTCTTTATAATATGGAATGTTTTATATTGGTAGTTTTGTTGATTAATTTGGTAATAAGCATGGTTTCCAAATTAGGCTAACATATTTTTCTTTTTAAAATTAGTGTGAATTTGCTAGTGATCATAGTAGTACTCATTAGTCTATTATTGTTGTTGAGAAGGAGAAGGTAATAGCTTCCATTCACTAGTACCATATCTTAGTCTCTTGCGGTTCATAGGCTTAAATTATTACTTTATGGTGTTATGTCTGTGTTGGAATCCATTAGGTTAATGGCCATTGTTTTGGAGCCCTTATGCAAATGTTAGTAGCCATTTGAAATGAATGTTGTTATTTCAAATGAATCTCAATAGCTTATTAATATTAGTATGTAACTGAATAACATTTTTTATATGTAAATCTAGGATGTTTTTTTTAGTGGGTTCTTTGGTTTAATAAGGTATGTTATTGATATTTTATATTATGATCTTGCACTCGCAAAATGGAGAGATCATTATAAAAAAGAATGGTCTACTTTAATTTGGTTCCTTGTTTCATGCTATAATATGTTCCTTGTCGCCTATTAATTTGTGTTTGTAGTTATAGTTGAATGCTTTATTATAGAGAATTTTTAGTTTGAGGTTTATTTTTAGCTTCAATGTTTTTGATAAACATGGTAATTGAAGGAAAACTTAATGGTAACACCAACATTTAATATATATAGTTATAGGGGTAACACCAACAATTAATATCTTATCTAATAGAAGATATATACATTATCTTTTCCCTTTTGTGATTATTGTTTTAAATAAATAATAGTGCCATATGTACGTAATATTAATACCAAGCTAGTATCATTTTTGTACTAGTGTAACCAAGTCTAAACATTTATTTAACTTAATTCATACAGATATTTAAGCTTGTAATGCTACTATGGTTTATGTAGACTATATATAGTGCTAGATTGTGTTTATGCATCATCAATAAAGTGCTTTTCATGTATTAAAAGCCTTTATGCTTAATATGACATTGATACTTATATCTAGGTAAATGGAGGTTGATGTTTAGGATGGGAAATTAATTATATTTTATGGTGGAAAGTTTATCTATGCAAAAGATATTAAATATGTGGGTAGAGAAGTTGAAATATGGGGAATTGAAATTGATAGGTTTTATTATTGGAATCTTAAAAGGTTACTCATGGAAGATCTTAAAGGACCTAAAGTAAATAAGTTTAAATATAAGGTGCTAGGTGGCAGTCTAAAAAAAGGGTTAATAGAAGTGAGAAGGAGGGATGCTTGTGCGATGAAGATATGTAAGCTTATTATAAAACATAAGGTGATAGAGATCTATACTAATCATGGATCCAATTTTCCATATTTAGAAAAAAAATGTGGATGTTAATGTTGAGGTTATTACTAGAGTGAGAATGATGTTATTGATGTTAAGAAAGAAATTACAAATGATGTTATTGATACTGAGCATGAAGATCTAGACATAAATGATAATGAAGCTGATCTAATTGATCAAGAATATGATATATTTGTTGATGTAAGAATTAGAGAGGAGTTCAATTTAGATTTAGATTATGAAGATTTGAAATTGAGTACAAATTTAGCTATTTCATTAAAAAAGGGACAACTAAATAAAAATAATCGAGAGTAATGTCTACAATATATACTAGAAAAGGAAAAGTCAAAGAAAAAAATATAGCTAATGATAGGATGATAATAATGGGAATGATGTATAAGACGAAATTATGTCAGATTATTTGATTCAGATGACAATTATAGTTTTTAAGAAGAAGGTGGTTCAAATGTGCATGATGGGTTAAAAAGATAAATCAGGACTTTGTAGATTCAACTCTCATAAAATAAAGAATGAGATTCAATTTGGTGTGTTGTTTGAGGTTTCTAACCAATTTAAGTAAGTATTGTAAATGGTATGTTTCAACTAGCTTGATGAAAGATTTGAACATTTTTCAAGTAAGTAATATGAATTTTTATGTTTATTTTCAATTTATACATCACTGAAGTGTGATATTGTGGATAACAATCTTTATGAAGTGTTTAATATAAGTATTATTAAATCTAAAGAAAGAACGTTATCACAATGCTTGAGGCAATTAGAGCATTTATGATGAAGAGATTAGTTAAAAATAAAAAGATAGAAATAAAATGGATAGATGGGATTGGTCTAAGAATAAAAAATAAATTAAGAGTTAAGAAGGAGTTAAGTATTGATAGAGAATTTGAGAGTAATTGTATTGGTGGATTAGTTATAATATAATCGATGTTGTTAACTTGAGATATAGGACATATACTTATAGAAGTTGGAATGTTACAGGAATCATATGTTTTCATGTTGTTACGGCCATTGAGTACAATAATTAACAAGCTGAAAATTTTATATCACATTGGTTTATGAAAAATAAGTATTTACAGGCTTATTAACATATGATAAAACCATTTTAATGAGAGAAATCTTAGACTAAAATCGAACATGAACCACCATTACTGCCTCCACTTCAAAAAAGTCAAGCCGGCCAAAAAAGAATACAAGAAAGGAGATTTAGGAGAATTCTATCAAAAGAAATAAGTTATTAAGGGGAGGGATAAAAATGAATTGTCAAACATGTCTCTACGAAGGATATAACAAAAAAACATATTCAATGAAAGGTGTATTACAACAAGCTTCAACTAATGGCCCTATCAATTTGAGTGTAAATTAACACAATAATTTTAACAATATTTATTTATTTCTTAATTGTATATCTTGGTCATTTTTTCCTTTTCTATGTGCAAACTATATGTGATTTTGAAGTAAGTTCTATTATTGTTCCATCAAGTTGACAACTAATATCAACAATAATAACTTAGTAAGAGTCCTGCTAATAGGTGGGTCTGGGGAGGTCTAGTAGTACTCAACCTTATCTCTAACAAGTTGAGAGGTTGTTTCCGATAGACCCATATGAAAAGTATACATATTAAAATGATAAAATAATATTTAAAAATAGACATAAAAGACAATAATAAAAATATAAAATAAATAATACAATATATATAAATATAATAAGGTAAATAGTAAAAATAAAAGATAAAATAAGTAAACACACAAACAAGAAAGAAGACAAGTACATAAATAAATCAAAACTAAGAAAATTTATAAACAAAATAACTAAGATGGAAGTACTATATATTAAATGTTCAGGCTAAATAAAAGATATAAGACTTAAAGGAAAATTCTTAAAGACCTATAAGAATGAGAAGGACCTTGCTAAGTGAGATATTTTATGCTTATCCTAGTACGACAAAGTTCTCTATTAAGTGTCATGTCCTCAACAAGTTCCAATAGAGCAAAGTCAAATAAAATAAAAACACTAGTCTATAGATATGAGGTGTTGTAAGGTGAGGCTTCTAAACCACCAGCGATAAGACAAGTTATCACTAAACAAAAATTGCAAGCAGTAATTTGGGTTTTAAATTAATTTTGAAAATTATGATACCTTTTTAAATTATTTGATGTATTTTTATTAGGAAATAATAAATGCAAGAATGAGGAGGACAAGATCAAAAGCATTAGAAAGTACATAATAACATTGACTTTTAAATCATTTAAAACAATGCTAATAATAGTTTTTGCAAATTTCACAACAATTAGGATAATATTCATAATAATAACATTTCTTATTTTGGTTTTATAGATACCAAAATAGGATGCTTTTATAGTAAGTGTTAGGTAGCAATTACTGCTTTTATGTTTAATCTTTACTATACGAGTACATCACTTGTTTAAAATCTTGCAACGTTGAGGTACCATAAAAATTTCAATCTTTGAGTAAATTTATGGGCATCAACTTGCTTTTGCAGTGAGTGACATGGTTTAAAAATATATGCCTCATATAAAATGTCTGAAATGTTTCTCCCCCAATGTAAACAACCTTTAACCACGAACCTAAGTAAAAGTAGTACATATTACACAAGTATGGAAGATAATTTGATAATTAAGATGTTTTTAGTGCTCAATACATAAAAATGTAATGTCAATATATTTAGGACATTTTTATGAAGGCATGGAAAATGATTTGATTACATAACTCTTTGTCTAGAGAAGCTTCTCTCGTTGTGACATAAAAGTCTGTCTAACTAGAAATATTCCAATCTTTCAGTAAATTAATGCTCAAGTTTAAAACTATTAATTAGTTGGAAATTTCTAACTCGCTTAAAATTATACACAAGTTTCATACAATATCTTTAATGTTGTAATTAACAATCATATTAATAACTAGTGAAATACAAACAAATCCTTGTACTTCTACATAAACTTATAATAATTTCTAATGGCAATCACAAATAATATAATAGTTATAACTTTTATTTTCAACTTAAGCATTATTTTTGTTCTATTAGTTTATTTATCTTCTTTAGCAAAGAAGGGTTTATGATAAAAGCTCTTTCCCACGTTGGGGGATAATTCTATTTAAAAAAACCTACAATCTCCATATTGAAATTAAATAAGTAACTGAAAAAGTTAATAAAATTATCTTAATTAAAATGCTAACTCAAAACCAAGAAATTAATCTATAACTTATCCCATGTCTAGGAGAAGAGACAAAGTGTCTTCCAATATTTCTCTCTATCTATAAAGTTTGTATAACACATATTAACTTGCCAAAATATAAAAAATTTTTAATCCAATGCAATCGTTGAACTTACTTTTATTTTTTGACATAGTGCTAAAAACATAAATTTTGTAAAAAAGGTAATATGGGCCTTCTATATAAGTTAAGATATGCAAAATTTACACTTCTTTTTTCCTCTTTACAATTGTATATATTCTCTCTGTAACCTGCATCACTCTTACATTGTCTCATTTGCATGTGGGTCTACCGAAAATTACCTCTCTACTATGTAGGGGATAAGGCTGCGTACTATCAGACCTCCCAAGATCTCGCTTCATTGCGGGACTTCAGACTGGGTGTGATGATGACAATTGTATCTATTTATGTTCTTCATGTAAGCTTAATCGTACTAAAGCTCGTGTAGAAAAGTCAAATTTGAAGTTGCATTGAACTAGAGAAAGCTCATATATAGTGCAACAAAATGTCAAAGGGAAACAATTTTTTTAATTTTCAAAAGCTATGATCAAATGAAGAAATAAAGAAAGAGTAAGCTTGGGAGACCAAATGAAAATTAAAACCATAAAACCAAGACAAATATAAAAATACGTCCACTTTTCATATCCTTACTTAAAACTAAAAGTAGTGTAGAAAGAAATATTATTTGTATGAATGTAAGTTATTTTGGAAGCCGAGACTAATAGCTATAAGATAGAGCCATAAATTACATTAGTGAGACAAAATTTTGAGTTTAGAGAAAGAAAGGGAAAAGGGCTATTAATGTTGTAATGATACTCATTAACTCGATATAAAAATTATTTGGACCAAGTATACAATTGTTACTAGAAACTTTTTTAAAAAAATATTAAGGACTAAAAAATTAAGGAATGAAATAGGATATGAGAACTACACACTTTTAAATTGAAAAATGAAGACATAATATACATAACTACTTTCTCTTCTCTGCTTCTGAGAGGCTACCTCTCATTCTATTTCACCTAAATCCTTCCATATCTACGATAAATCATATTCCTTAAAGAGAAAATCTTTCATAGACATCACATATTTATTAATTTTTACAAGGAAATGTAGGATCTTACCCTTGAGCTTTTACTACATGTTTAAGTAGATGATTTTATCCATTAGCTTAAAAATGGTACTAAATTTGGTTGTCATATTCTAATTACTTCATCTATACATAGACCAAAAACCCAAATTAAATGATTTTGTTTATAATTAAGTCCACATTTATATGGATAAACTAAACTAGTTTCCTTGTATAACTCATAAGGATAAGAACAAGAGTGAAGAAATAAAAGGCTAGGTAATGTCGTCATATTATAAACCAGGGCTTGGAGGGTTTAATGTCAACGCGGGACTGATAAGTCTATAAGGACTTCTTTAAGAACTAACAATCAAGAAGCTATTTAAATCTCTACATCATCACGAGGGAAAACAAGAGCTGACAAAAATGGAGAAGTTGTAGAGTTTCTAGATGAATATGGTGTGAGTAGAGATGTAAAAGCTATAGGTACTAAATGGGATAACATGAAAGCTATAAGTGGGTGAGATAAGTGAATGTAGGGGTTTATAAAGAAATTTAAAGAATAAGGGTATGCTTGGCTCACTTGGAGGAATGGTAATACGAATTATAATGAATATAATATGGTTTCCATTCCCTACTATATTGAGGGGTATGGAGTATTGCTTTAAAAGGAGATATAAAAATATTGTTCGTCCAATCATTATATATTACAAAGAATCTTTTTTCATTCCTTACCCATTCCTTTCTTCCCATACCAACTAACCAAGCACCCCCAATTTATTATGAGGGAATGCAGAAAAGTGGTAAGGGACTAAGAAAATGCAATAAGAGATTAAGGAAATACATGTTGGAAATTCATAAGTAGAGTCATCCCACATCAGAAAGAGACATAAAGATAAAGTGAGTTATATACAATGATAGGATTTATAACCTAGTGCCTTAAGGCTTTGGATTGAGATAGGATGTCCTGATTGTATATAGGCTCACTTGGATTTAGTCTCCTTAGGCCCCCTTAGAACCCTTCATTGGTATCAAAGCCAGGTTGGTGAAGTTTAATGAATAGAGATTTGTGGATTTGGGTCAGAGTGATTCAAATGACTTTGCAAGAGCTATGACTTGTGGGGGAGCTAACCCTATATTGATAGTTCCACTTATAGGGGTAGATTTTGGAAATTCATAAGCAGTGTCATCCCACATCGGAAAGAGACATAAAGATCACGTGAGTTATATACAATGATAGGACTCATAACCCAATGTCTTAAGGTTTTGAGTTAAGATATGATGTCCTGGTTGTATATGGGATCACATGGATCTAGTATAATATCTCCTCAGGCCCCCTCAAAACCCTTCATTGGTGGGGTAAGAGAGGCTCAAACTCTCGAGCTTAGTATAACTCAGAAGCTATAAGACCTAATTTAAACTAATTTAATCTCCATTAAATTAATTTAATTAAAAGTTAGTTTCATTTTTCAAGGAGTTGAATTGTTAAATTAAATAAATTATCAAATCAGTAATTAGGATCAAACAAATCTTGATAAGAGTTATTTTTCATAATTAGATTATGTTAGATAATTAATATAATGAGATTATATTAATTAAGATAAGATCTTAATATTAATTATTTTTCTTAATATGATTAAGATTAATAATTAGATTGATTTCTAATTTAATTTTGGAAAAATTTGTTTCCAAAATTAGAATTGATTAGTTTCAATTAGATTGAAATTAATTAATTAGAAGAGTAGTTTCTAAAATTACAATTAATTAGTTTCAATTACATTGATATTAATTAATTAGACTCCTTATTATTTAGAAAAGTATTTTCTTAAGTAATTAAGGAAGTTGTTTCTTGATTAAATTTATTTATTTCAATATGATTGAGATAAATTAAATTTATGGCTTTATTTGGCTAGAGAATTGTTATTTAATTTATTTATAAATTGTTTCTTTATTTATGAATAATAAGTTTCTTGATTTATTAGACA
>JAOQMP010000210.1:10639521-10649730 GCA_027563575.1 Erythroxylum pedicellare
TTTGGAGTTTGTTTTTGGCTTGTCTTGATGTATATGGCTTTGGATTTATTTGAAGGTTTGTAATAACCTTAATTCAGACTGGTTCCGTTTTGTAACAAGTTGTATTTAAGCTCAGTGTATTATGATGTATGTCTTCTCCTAATTGCTTCTGTTTTGATCTATTGAGATTGCATGATCAATGGTTTCGTATGTTTTGGTTTTGTTTCGGTTTGTATGCTTGTATGTTATGTTGTCTACGTGGCACGTCCATATGCTCCCAGGGGGTATTAGGGCGTTACACAATATGGTTGTGGAACTTTATTTCAGCATTAGGAGTTGTGGACTCCATATCAAGGCCACTGAAATTATATTGTGACAATTTTGTAGCTATATCTTTCTCTCGAAATACTAGGAGCACCTCTCGCTCTAAACATATTAACATTAAGTTCTATTTTGTTAAAGAGGAAGTTGCAGAGTCTCTAATTATTATCAAGTACATGCCTACGAGCAGCATGCCTACGAGCAGCATGCTAGCAGACCCACTAACTAAAGGCTTACCTATTTGTATTTTTGTGGAACATGTCTCTAATATGGGACTGTTAAGAGCCTAGTTTTCTTTGTTTTAGTGGAATTCTTTGTTTTATGCATGTTTTGTGTGGATTGTTTAAATTTTATATGGTACATCCATATTGTGAATATTTTGTCACTATTTATGACATATTGTAACTTTATATTCTTGATGAGTGACAAATTAATGACATTCATTTATGATGAATTCATATTAATGTTATTGTCATGCTTTTGGATTAATAGCATCTAATTATATATGATTCATACATCCTATCGGTGTGTTGATTGTCTATATTTGATTTGCTATGATTTTGTTGTTCAAGTGGGAGAATGTTGAATCAATTGTTATGAACTAGCATAACTTTGGTATCTGTTTGTATCATTTAGGTCATTTATGGGATGAACATTATACTACTAATCTTACCATGCCCCTTGGATCTATTCATAAATTTCACCTAAGCCTACCCATTAGGTTTATGGTCCACTACAATGTGTTTGCTTTAACCTAATTGATGTATTCTTGAGGGTGGTCTTCTAGCTAGTAGTGTGGGGGTTTTTGACAGCATTATAGTAATGTGCGTAAGAAATTG
This sequence comes from Erythroxylum pedicellare, assembly GCA_027563575.1. Taxonomy (NCBI): domain Eukaryota; kingdom Viridiplantae; phylum Streptophyta; class Magnoliopsida; order Malpighiales; family Erythroxylaceae; genus Erythroxylum; species Erythroxylum pedicellare. Next base: position 10,640,661 of record JAOQMP010000210.1, read on the forward strand.
GTGAGTTGGATTCAACAAACCCAAGTATTCTATTTTCTGTTGTGTTTAGATTTTTGTGTGGCAGAGAACCATGGCTTCCAGTCAACTTTCAACACCTTTAGCAGGTAATTCTTCAATTATATTGTTTAGACATGCTTCAAAGTTATGGAATGTGGTTACTATCTTTGTTAAAATTTCCATCAATGTAGCCTTACTCTTATAGAGTAGAGAGGCTATTTTCGATAGACTCACATGCAAATGTGACATGACATGAAAAAAAACTACAAATAAGTGATGCAGGTTAAAAGAGTAAAGAAATAAAACTATAAATAAATAAAATAAAATAAAAAACCTGATAAGGTGTCAAGATCTGCTAATATCTGATAAGTTGCAAAGTATGACTCTTCATGTCTCGAGTTATGTTAGGGATCCTTGCTCAGTAGCCATATGAGTATGAACAATCTAAAGGTATCGGATGGCCTCGAAAGACCATTCCTCAGACACCAGAGCTAAAAAGTCAAGTTATAGGATAGAAGACTTGTCCACAACTTGCAACTAAAAAAGACATATTGAACACTAGGGTTAGACTTCCCATGCGGTAGATACATCGTCAAAGCTTTACAGTAAACAACTCCCAATAACCACCGCGACTATTTTGGCGCACTTTAAAAGACATCATTTACCCTTATCCTAGCACGCTAGAATTTTCTATTTCTAGCCAATTTCTCAATAAAGGCCAACTCTGTCATATCCTTCTTGATCACTTCCCTCCAGTTCTTGTTTGACCTTCCTTTTCTCCTCTTTTTTATTCACGAAGGGCTATTTTCTCACAGCATAGCACAGGAGCATAAAGCGCCTCCTGCTCATATGCCCAAACCACCTAAGCCTAGTCTCTCGCAACTTATCGACAATACTAGTCACCTGTAGTTTGTCCCTCATCACACGATTCCAGACCTTATCTCTTCTGGTAATGTCATACATCAATCGGAGCATTCGTATCTCGACTACCAATAACTTACTTGTATGTCTACATTTGGTGGGACAACACTCCACCCCATATAACATGATTGGTCGAATCACCATTCTATAAAATTTCCCTTTAAGCTTTAATGGAATCTTCTTATCACATATGATCCATGATACGCTTCATCATTTGGCCTACTCAGATCTGATACGATGGACTATATCGGCATCGATATTACCATCACTTTGAATGATAAACCTAAGGTATTTAAAACTCAATTTTTGTGGTATGACGTCAGTACCAATTGCTACGGTCACCTCGTGGACCATCTAGCTCCCTGAAAAGTTGCATTCTAAGTATTTCGTCTTAATCCTGCTCATTTTAAAACCTTTCGACTCTAACATTTCTCTTCAACATTCTAACTTGAAATTGACCCCCTCCCTGGTCTCATCCACGAGGACAATATTGTCAGCAAATAACATACACCAAGGTACCTCTCTTTGAATATGTTTGGTAAGCTCATCTATCACTAATGCAAATAGAAAAGCACTTAAGGCAGAGCGTTGGTGTAACACAATACCAATAGAAAAAGTTTCTATGTCACCTCCTATCATCCGTATGCATGTCATTGCTCTTTCATACATATCCCTAATTACATGTATATAGGTTATAGGAATTCTCTTTGCCTCCAAACACCTCCACAAGATTTTCTTAGGAACCATGTCATATGCCTTCTCCAAATCAATAAAAATCATATGCAACTTTCGTTTTCGTTCCCTGTAGGATTCCATTAGCTTACGGAGGAGATGTATCACTTCTATCGTGGACCTACCATCATAAAGCCAAATTGGTTGGTCAATATAGAAACTGCTCTCCATACTCTCTTCTCAATCACCTTCTTCCACATTTTCATAGTATGACTTAGTAGTTTAATGCTTCTATAATTGTGACAATGTTGGATGTCCTCTTTGGCCTTATATAATGGAATCAACCTACTCAATCTCCATTTATCCGACATTTTGGCTAACTCGAGGATCGCATTAAAAAGCTGAACTAGCCACTCAATACTGACAACTCATATTCTCTTCCATACCTTTATAGGGATCTCATCCGGCCCTACTGCCCTTCAACTCTCTATCTCCCTCAAAGCCTTTGTAATTTCTTTCCTTGACTGAAACCAGTTATGAAAATGCTCCAACGCGGAGGGGTCACCTAACTCTATGTTGTCCAAGATGCTTTCATTATACAGGCCAAAAAAGTATCTCTGCTATCTACTCTTGATGGTATAGGCTTCTATGAGTACCTACCCTGCTTCATTTCATTTACAGCAGACTTGGTTGAAATCCCTCGTCTTATATGCCCTATGTCGTGCCAACTTGAAAATTTTTTGTGCTTCCCTGTTATTATCCAAACTCCTGTACAAAGTCTCGTAAGCTTCGCCTTTGGCCACCAAAATTGTCTTCTTTGCCCTCTTCTTTGCCATTTTGTACCTTACTCTATTAGTTTCCCGCTTTGCCTCTGTTGTACTTGCTAATAGAGCTTTGTATGCTCTCTTTTTCGGCTTCATTGTTCCGTAAACCTCGTCTGACCACCACCAAGATTCCATCCGCACACACCACGACCCTTTGGAAACTCCCAGGAGTTTTGTGGCGATTGTTCTTACCAAGGGAGCTACTCCCTCCCACATCCGATTAGCATCCCCTTTTACGGACCATGCAGCTCTATTCTGGATTCGAGTCATAAATTGTTCCACTATGTCCCCTTTTAGATTCCATCATCTAATTTTACGACACCGCTTAGTAAATTGTTGCGTCCTCCATCCGTTCACTTCTAGATCCAAAACCAACAATTTATGTTAGGTTGCTAAGCATGCGGTTGGAAGCACTTTGCAATCCTTACATTATGCTTTAGCTCTCCTTCTAACAAGGAAATAATCAATTTGCATCTTGGTCGTGCTACTCTTAAACGTAACCAGGTGCGCCTTATTTTTCTTAAATAAGGATTTTGTTATCACTAACTTAAACGCTACGGCCATATCCAATAAAACATTCTCATTTTCATTTCTAGTGCCATACTTGAAGCCCCCATGAGTCCCTGTATATCCGTCTGAAACAATCCTTATATGCCTATTAAAATCACCTCCTAGGATAACCTGCTTAATATTAGGGATTTGTTAGATCACTCCATCCAGCACAACTCAGAGTAGACGTTTTTGTTGTTCGTCTAAACCAGCTTTAGGTGCATACGCACACACGAAATTGAGAACACTATTGCTAATAATAATCTTAGCCACCATAATCTTATCGTTTATCCTTATGATCTCCACCACTTGATTTATAAGTTCCTTGACCACTAGGATACTTACCACAATTTGCCTCCGTGGGCCCCCCCGAGTATTATAGTTTAAATCCCCTTATCTCTTTTGCTTTAGCTCCCGACCACTTGGTCTCCTGAAAGCAGGCTATTTGCGTCTTATACTTGTCTAAAATTTCTACTAATTATAAAGACTTCCCTGTAAGGGTCTCAATGTTCCAAGAGCCTATTCTTAATCTGTCGTCACTTTTTTATTCTTGCATGCAGAACAAACCGAAAAGCTTGCTCGTGTCCCATCCGCTAGATTCAAAGTCATCCCTCCTAACTCACAACCTCCACACTTTCCCACAGGTTCTTCCCAAAATCCTTGGGATTCCCAAAGTAAACGTGGTCTTGAGAACATAAAAGCAGAAGAGCCAATGGGCTTGAAAAGAGACCATGAAGGATAGAAAGTAGCACAACTACAAACCTATAAGAGGTCAACACTAAAAGCAAAGGCATTGTAAATTGAAGGTACTAAATAGAAGCAAAAGGACTACAACAAAACAAAACTAAGAAAAAGGAAAGAAATAATAAGAATAATAATAATACTACAATAGAAAGGTGATAAAAAAAGAATCGACTAGTTTATCTGTAAAAGTACAGTATCTTAAAAGTCAAAATCAAATAAGCACAAGAACCAACCACGAGAAATTAAATTGCCAAACAAGAACGAAACCGAAGTGAACAAATAATGTCAAGCATGAAAACGGTAGCATAAGGGTGACGGAGTCTCGATTTAAAAGGAGCAAACAATAATAATAATTGGGGAAGCATGCAAAGAAAGAATTGTGGTTCAAAAGAGGGCAGTGTTGTAGTTTTACCACGCTTGACAGAGCCTAAGCTTCTAGAGAGATTGTTACTTTGGAGGCACGCAAGTGACAGAGAACGATGAGCCTAGATAGGAGTGCGTTGAAAGAAAAAGGCTTTAGAGAAAAACTATATATGATGAATTTGTTTATGAATGAATATAAAGGGAATGTCGTGTACTAGAAAAAGTTGGAAGTTAAAAAGTGGATTACAAACAGCTCCTACAAGGAAAAGAAAGATGTCCTTTATATATAAGTAGTATCAACACAGTCGCAACAGCAGACATGTCAAGAGTCTCGAGCAAGCTAACAGAAAAGACGGTTGATGTGTCAAAAATCTGTAAAAGTTGACGTATGCTCCTCGGATGCAGTGCAAGTACCCAAGCTTCACCTTCCACTACCGACAGGCCTGGTCGGTCAGAACAGGAGTTGCGTAGAGAGTAGAGATGAAGCTCCCAAGCTAAAGTACACAACAGCCATGTCAACCGCTAGCTCTATTAGCGAATGTAATACAAAAAAGCGTAAGTTAATTTATTAGAGGTAAAATTAGAAAACCCGAACAAAACAACGAATGCTCCTTAAGGGCAGTGGACTCATAACAATAGGTAAAAGCTAGAGAAGAACGTTCCTGGTAACCTGCATTTATGACCGGTTATCGAACACTTGCATAATATTGCAATAGTAGAGAACAAAGAACACGTAGAAAAGAAAACCATGCAAAAATACTTGGGTTTTAGTAGTGGTGCATAGATAAGATGAAACATCATAAATCCGAAATCTAGAATTCCTACGAAGCTATGCCTTTCTCTAAACGATAATTATCATCCAAAAAAGAGATATCATCACAAGTAATAAGAAATTTAAAAGATCCCACATTTCTGTAAAATTTTAATAAAATATGATATAAAATTACTAGAAAATTAAATAATATTATAAGTATTAGATAACAATTTTTAAAATAAATATTAAATTTTAATCAAAACCTTAAATTAGAGGAAGTGTCTATTTCTTTAACCTCTGTAATTATTATATTCAAATATATGTCATCCGTACTTACTCTGTAGGACGAGGGCCCGTAGAGAATGCCCAAAGAAAGCAACTATGGTATAAAACGGAAAATGCCTTTCGTGATGGGCTGCTTTGTGTTTTCCTTTTTGATGTTTGGAACAAACTGGTTTTGTCCTAAACACCATTGAACTTCATAAACATAAACACTTGCAGATTCATTATTAGACCCTTAAAACTCATGTCATTGAACGGTTCCAAGGTGCCATATTTCACTTAATTAGCCCAACCTTATTGTATCATCCTTTTTAATTAGCAATGCTTCAGATCATACCTATCCGTCGTTTATAAAGCTGAACCAATATTGCCCTGGAAATAGATGGCTAAATCATGCAAAAGATTATGAAGGTTTCCTCTCCTCAAAGTAACTTACAGTATAGGGTATTAACGTAGATGAGTAACCTGACGAACTTCTCATTCCCGTTTATTCTTTCAAGCCAATATCACCTAAACGCAATCACCAGGCTTTCCATATTCTAACATTAACAATCTTTGGCTTAACTATTGCCTATATTACTATCAACATCAACTCCGTTGTAGGTCTCTGCACTTCAAGGGGCAGAGCACTCAGAGCAATGCCACCTGTTTTACCAAGACAGCCTGCTCCTCCTATATTATGGAGTGCATTTTTCTTTGCCACTGACAGGGTAACAGTTAGTCAACTGACTAACTTCTAATCTTCCGAAGCGAATGATCGTTCACCACCTTATTTAATCACTGGACGGAAATGATTGTACTGATCAAGAAAAGGACGCATCGCAAAATGGTAAAGAAGACAAAGAAAATTCAGGGGCAGGCCTTTGTCCAAAAATTATACAGATTATCCAGGAGCAGAATATTGTTTGGAGAAATGGAGGTAGGTGTTATGACACTCATCCCACATCGGTGGGATGAGAAAATGAGAGAGGAGAGGAGCCTATAAAAGAAAGCCCTCTCCTCCTTATTCTATGTACCAAAATCAAATATCCTCTTAAACAAATTAGAGGGTTAAATTTGTAATCCCTATTTTGTTATAGTGAAATTCTTCTCTCTCCGTGGTTTTTACCCTATTGGGGTTTTCCACGTAAAATTTTGTGTTCTTTCCGTGCTTTCTTTCCAACAGTAGGCAAGGTTTTATTTTTTTATTCCAACTGCTTGGGGACCTCAACTGCATGCGTTGCAATAGAAAGTCTTAGTCGTTAACTAGATACTTCTGGTTGCTTATATTCTACCTCCAGAAAAATTCCTTTCCCAAACACCTTCACTTGTATAGTTATGAAAACATATTCATATCTGAGATCCATCCCTCAACATCAGCAGTAATAATTGTTTAGAAAACGCACCTGTGGCTGTGTGATTGTTCTCAAAGCCTCATTCATCTCTTACATGTAACTAAGTCAGAAATCCTTAATGTTTTCCTCCGGTCTTCTAAGTAGATTTTTGCTAAAAACAGAATAAAGAAAGTAAAAGGCGGAACCAACGTTGACAGAACTATATAACCATACAATAGGCCTTATACATGCCCCCTTCCTGTAGCGACTTGGTTTCCCCTGAAATTTCAAACACTCGACCCGAGAAGATTTTCAGTAAATAGATATATAGATAATCCCGTTAACTATCCGTCTTTAAAGGGCAATCGTTCATCCTACATAATCATCAAGGATTTCCACCTTCTCTATAGTCAACTGTAACCAAACAGCAGGTGAGACATGCAAGATGGAAGTATTAGGCAAAATGGGATGATTCAAACCCGCTAAAGCATTGTGAATGATGTCAAACAATATGGTCAATAGATGATTTTTGTTGGAAACGAAGAATATATGCATCCCATCAAAGATGACTATGGACAAAGGAACTGCGACAAAATGCAGTCTTAAGTGTAGAGAATGTTTTGAAAGGTGAGAGCAGTACCTCAGACGCAAATCTGCAAAGGAGAGAGAGAGCGGACGACAGCAGGCGTGAGATATCCCCTCGGTGTCACTGCAATAGCCATAAGTTTGAGATTTTGGGGCCTGACACTATTGAACATTAAATTTTGTCATAAGATATATAATATTCCAGCTACTGCTGGTAAGTGGATTTGGAAAATACCAGATCTTGTGGTTAGAAACAAATCTTCCATTGGAGATCAAGGGAAAATAAAGTAATATCAGAGTTTAAATTCTAAGTATGCTATACACAAGCTCTTTTTTTTCTGCTGGCACCAAATCTCAAGGCTTGCAAATAAGAAGAAATTTGTATACATGTTATCTTTTTTACTAAGGTATAATCTTATAGTAATATTAAATTATACTATTTATAAAAATATGAAGGCAAGTTTTAAAGTAATTAGTAAGGTTATTCCTTCTTACTAAAAACTCATAATCTTACGAAAATAGTCTCTTTGTAAAATGTAAAGAGAAAGTTGCGTATAATTGATGTCCCTCCTCCAATTCTCCTAAAACGGAGAGCATTATACACTACTCGGGTTGTTGTTGTTGTGTTTATAAAAATGTATTAATTTTCATTAACTTTTCCAAAATGTATGTTTGCCAACATTTTTAATGAAGTCAACATAGTTGTAACTATTTTTTAAAAAGTTTTACAACATTTTAACTAATTTGCAATATACATTCTACAAACAATATAATTATAAAAATCATATTTTGTATGACTTATCTTGTGTAAGATTTTTAAAGTGTGAGTAGAGTTTTTAAAGAAGTTTTGAGTTTCGTGGATAGATTTTCAAGGGATATACTCAGTATCAAATTAAAAGATCCCAATTTTAATAAGATTCTACAACAAATTGCCAATGATGCTAGATATTTGCCACATTTTAAGATAATCGAATATGTTTTCCCTCCCCCTTCATTATATTTTTCATTGAAAATGTTATTTTATCATCTTATGATCATTGTTTTATATTAGGATTATATTGGAGCTATTGATGATATACATATAACAGTAGTTGTTGCAGAGGAGAATCAAATGAGATATAGAAGACGGAAAGGAATAACGACTACAAATATATTGACAATATGTGACTTTTACTTACTATTTACGTATGTTTTAGCAGGTTGGAAGGGATCAGCAAACAATTCTCATATTTTACTTGATACAATCGGTAATTCGAGACTTGGATTTCCAAAACCATCGATAGGTAATTTTAAGATTTGTAAGATTTGTTTTTCATGATTTAAACTTTTTATGATATCATTTATACTAATTATATTTCCTCTATAGACACTTAGGTAAATATTACTTGGTTAATAAAAGCTATCCAAAAATAGAAAGATATTTGGCACCTTACCTAAAGACAACGTTTCATCAATTAGAGTTTCGTGGTGCAAATTAAAGAGGATCTCGAGAAGCTTTTAATCGAGATTATTCATTATTGAGAAGTTGTATTGTGAAGGTTTTCGTTGTTCTTAAGGTTCAATGGAAGATGTTGGAGAAAATGCTTAAGTATTAATTGATTGATCAAAATAAAATAATTTGTGCATCTTTTGCGTTGCATAACTATATTAAAAGAAATACAATGGTGACCCGACTTTTAACATCATCGATCAAGATCTTGAATTTATACCTTTAGATATATTTCAAGATGTTGAAATTAACTTTATGCAATGAGACGTTGAAGAACCGAGAACTAGAGAGATAATAACTATTTGTGATAATATTGTTTATAGTTTAATGATAGTTAGACGTCATTTTTAGATTGTTTTAAAACTTTGCTTTAAATGGTAATGCTCATTTCTTTTGCCTTATTAAATTGTGTTGTTAAACTTCGTTTAGATTGTTATATTTTGTGTTTAGATATATTATCATCATCATCATCATCATCATCATTATTATCATTATTATTATTATTATTATTATTATATGTTCCATATTTTTTATTAGAGTTATAAACTTAATTTTTGTAAAATTAAATATTTAAAAT
>JAOQMP010000210.1:10649830-10665100 GCA_027563575.1 Erythroxylum pedicellare
AGAATTATTAGGTTTGGTATCTTTTGTAATTTGGATTTTGATACCAATGATGTAATGTGGCTTGGAATGCCATTAAAACTTTATAAACTCCTATTTGTTGTTAATGAATTATGAATTGTGTATGGATGATGTTGAGTTAGAATTGGGTAGATTTGAAGAAGTTATCAACTTGAGATGATTTTTTTTGAACATGAATTGTTGATATAGATATCCATATAAGTGAGATATTATAGAAAAAGGAAAGATAGGATTTTTGTGAATGATGAGAACTAGTTATAAGGGATGAGTCAAATGAATAGAGATTAGGGTGTTTAATGAAGTAAAGTTGGTAGTTGAATGGTTATGCTCATGGCTTTCCAAGTTGTACATTGCAAATTTCAAGTTTTTCATAAGAGTCAAATTGGGTTTCTGACTTCAGCGGAAAATATGGATTGATCTAGGTTGAATTAGATAGAGTTGTCTCTTAAAAGTTGTAGCTTATCTTCTAGCTTTCCATTGATATAAAGTATGAAATTTTTGGACATTGGAGATGAGTGATATGGTCATTATAAGTTTGTGATGCTGTTTAGGATGGGCTTTCGGGACAGCTACATTGATTTGAAAATTTGACCACTATAGAGTCAAATTTTGTATTTGAGGTCTTCATGGAAGTTGTATATCTAGAGGTATTCTTTAAAAAGGTATTTAAATGACCTTAATACAATATTTTTAGTGAAAGTTATGCCTTTTTTTTTTGTAAGACAGGTTTGAGGAAGAAAAGCAAAGGAGGAAGAAGGGAAGCAAGTCCTGATCACAACTTTGCTGGTGTTCCCAGACCTGAACACCTCTTACTCTTTTGATCATAACTTTATTGTCTAACCTCTAAATGACCTAATTTTTAATGAATTGGATTCATAACACATTTCTATACCTCTACATAAATTTTTTTTATAGCTTTTGGTATTGATAGAAAAAAGATTGAACGAATCAAAGTAAGGGTATCAGTGGAAAGAGTATGAATTGGATATTTTACTAAACATACTTCAATATTTTGATGATATTTTGATCTTTAGAGATCTAAATGAGATGATTATTATTTCTAAATAAACTAGATATATAGAGATATGAATTATCTGAAGAAATAGAATTTTAATTCAATCCCTAAGATTTTCAATTTCTGGAGTGAATTTGGGTATAATGTACTTTTTCAGTGCAAAAATAGTCCGAAAATGTTTGGGCTATAACTTTCATATTTTTGAACTAAATTGAATGATTTTAGTGTCATTAGAGACTTAAGACAATGGGGAACAAATGTTCTCAAGAAGTCCAATTGAAATTCCAATTGGAGTTTCCCCAAAATCTGTTCAAAAATAGGAGAAGTGAGTTTATTTTGATGATTGACTAGTGTGGGCATGCCACCCTTGTGGGATGCACGTCCAGATGTCACTTAGGATGTTGGGCACGTGACTCACAAGGGCAAGGTCCCAGCACTTACATTCATGAAGGGTTATTTTCTTACAATGTCGCATAGGAGCATCAGGTTGCCTCCTGCTCATATGCCCAAATCACTTAAACCTAGTCTCTCGCAACTTGTCACTAGCCACTTGTACTTTATCTCTCACCACACGATTCTAGACCTTATCTCTTCTAGTAATGTCACACATCCATCAGAGCATTTGCATCTTGGCTACTAATAACTTATTTGTATTTCCACATTTGGTGGGCTAACACTCTGTCCCATATAACATGGTTGCCGAATCACCATTTTATAAAATTTCTCTTTAAGCTTTAATGGAATTTTCTTATCACATAAGACCCCTGATGCACTTTGCCATTTAACCCACCTAGATATGATACGATGGACTATATTGGAATCAATATTACCATTACTCTAAATGATAGACCCAAGGTATTTAAAACTTGATTTTTATGGTATGACGTCAGTACCAATTGCTACGGCCACCTCATGGACCATCTGGCTTCCCGAAAAATTGCACTCTAAGTACTCTATCTTAGTCGTGCTCATTTAAAAACCTTTCGACTCTAACATTTCTCTCCAACATTCTAACTTGAAACTGACCCCTTCCCTGGTCTCATCCACGAGGAAAATATCGTCAGCAAATAATATACACTAAGGTACCTCTCCTTGAATATGTTTGTTAAGCTCATCTATTACTAATGCAAATAGAAAAGGGCTTAAGGCAGAGCTTTGGCGTATCCCAATATCAATAGAAAAAGTTTCCGTGTTACCTTCTATCATCCGTATGCTAGTCATTGCTCCTTTATACATATCCCTAATTATGCATATATAGGTCATATGAATTCCCTTTGCCTTCAAACACCTCCATATGATTTCCCTAGGAACCCTATCATATGCCTTCTCTAAATCAATAAAAACCTTATGCAAATTCCGTTTTTGTTTCTGTAAAATTCCATTAGCCTATAAAGGAGATGTATTGCTTCCGTCATGGACCTACCAGGCATAAAACCAAATTGATTGGCTGATATAGAAGCTACTCTTCGGACTCTCTTCTCAATCACCTTCTCCCACAACTTCATGGTGTGATTTATTAGTTTAAAGCTCTACAGTTGTGACAATGTTTGATGTCCCCTTTGGCCTTATATAATGGAATCAACCTACTCAATCTCCATTCATTCAGCATTTTGGTTGATTTGATGATCATATTAAAAACCTGAACTAACCACTCAATACCGACAACTCCTATTCTCTTCCATACCTCTATAGGGATCTCATCCGACCCTACTGCCCTTCTGCTTTCCATCTCCCTCAAATCCTTCGTAATTTTTTCCTTTATGACCCTTTCACAACGAGACCAGTTATGAAAATGCTCTGACACGGAGGGGTCACCTAAATATATGTTGACAAAGGTGCCTTCATTATATAAGACAAAAAAATATCTCTGCCATCTACTCTTGATGGCATGACCCTCTATGAGTACTTGCCTTACTTCATCTCGCATACAACAAACTTAGTTAAAATCCCTCGTCTTACGTTCTTTATCTTGTTCCAACTTGAAATTTTTTTATGCTCCCCTGTTAGTATCCAAACTCCTGTACAAAGTCTCTTAAGCTTCACCTTTAGCCACTGAAATTGTCTTTTTTGCCCTCTTCTTTGCCAATTTGTACCTTACTCTATTAGTTTCCCGCTCTGACTTTGTTGTACTTGTTAATATAGCTTTGTACGCCATCTTTTTCTCCTTCACTATTCCCTGAACCTCTTCTGACCACCACCAAGATTCCATTCGCCTATCCCACGACCCTTTAGAAACTCCTAGGAGTTTTGTGATGGTTGCTCTTACTAAGGGAGCTACTCCCTCCCACATTCGATTAGCATCCCCTCTCACGGACCATGTGACCCTATACCGGATTCGCGTCATAAATTGTTCCACCATGTCCCTTTTTAGATTCCACCATCTAATTTTACAACACCGCTTAGTAAATTGTTGCGTCCTCTATCCCTTCACTTCTAGATCCAAAACCAACAATCTATGCTGGGTTGCTAAGAATGCGGTCGGAAGCACTTTAAAATCCTTGCACCATACTCTGGCTCTCCTGCTAACAAGGAAATAATCAATTTACATCTTGATTGTGCTACTTTTAAACATCACCAGGTGCGCCACATTTTTCTTAATAAGGACTTTGCTATCACTAACTCAAATGCTACGGCTATGTCTAATAAACCATTCCCACTTTCATTTCTAATGTTATACTCGAAGCCTTCGTGAGTCCCTGTATGTCCATCTAAAATAGTCCCTATATGCCCAAAATAACCTGCTCAGTATTAGGGATTTGTTAGATCACTCTATCTAGCACCACCTAGAATAAATGCTTTTATTGTTCATCTAAACCAACTTGAGGTGTATACGCACACACTAAATTGAGAACACCATTGCTAATAATAATCTTAGCCATATAATCCTATCATTTATCCTTGTGATCTCCACCGCTTGATTTATAAGTTCCTTGACCACTAAGATAACTACCCTATTTTGCCTTCGCAGACCACCCGAGTACCACATTTTGAATCCCCCTATCTCCTTTGCTTTAGCTCCAGACCACTTGGTCTCCTGAATGCAGGCTATTTGTATCTTATACTTATCTAAAATCTCTACTTGTGACATCCCACATCAGTTGCAGAGGTGAACGAAGTATGCCTTATAAGGGTACAGATACCTCTCCCTTACAGACGCATTTTCCATGGCCTAATGCACCAGATCCCATGAGAACTCCGAGGTTAAATGTGCCTGTGTGAGAGTAGTACTAGGATGGGTGATCTTTTGGGAAGGCCTCGGGAAAAGCAAAATAGTGAGGGTTTGGCTGGGCCAAGGCCCAAAGTGGACAATATCTGTGAGCGGGTGATCTGGGCTGTTACACAACTAATTCTAAAGACTTCTCCGTAAAGGTCCCAATGTTCTAAGAGCCTATTCTTAGTATATCATCACTGTTTTTTATTCTTTCATACAGAACGCACCGAAAAGCTTGCTTGTGTCGCATTTGCGAGATTCAAAGCCATCCCTCCTAACTCACAGCCCCCACACTTTCCCACAGATTCTTCCTAAAAATCTTTGGGATTCCTAAAGTACACACGATCTTGAGAACGGAAAAGGAGAAGAGCTAATTGGCTCAAAAAGAGACCACAAAGGAGAGAAAGTAGCACAAATACAAACCTATAAGAGGTAAACACTAAAAGCAAAGGCACTCTAAATTGAACGTCCTAAAGAGAAGTAAAAGGACTACAAAAAGACAAAACTAAGAAAAAGGAAAGAAAATAACAATAATAATAATAAATAATAATCCTACTATAAAAAGGTGATAAAAAAAGACTCGACTAGTTTATCTGTAGTAGTCCAGTATCTTAAATGCCAGAATCAAATAAGCACAAGAACTAACCACGATAAATTAAATTGCCAAACAAAGAAGGAAGTCGGGGTAAACAAATAATGCCAAGCATGAAAATAGTAGCATAAGGGTGACGGAGTGGTGATTTAAAAGGAGTAAACTATAATAATAATTGGGGAAGCATGCAAAGAAAGAACCATGGTTCAAACGAGGGTAGTATTGTAGTTTTACCACACTTGACAAAACCTAAGCATCCAGAGAGATTTTTACTTTAGAGGCACACAAGTGACAGAGAACAATGAGCCTGGATAGGAGTACGTCAAAGGAAAAAGGCTTTAGGGAAAAACTATATATGATGAATCTGGTTAGGAATAAATCCAAAGGGAACATCGTGTACTGGAAAAAGTTGCAAGTTAAAAAGTGGATTACTAGTGGCTCCTACAAGGAAAAGAAAGATGTCCTTTATGTGGTAGTAGTATCAACACAGTCGCAACATAAGACTTGTCAGGAGTCTCGAGCAAGCTAATAAAAAAGATGCTTGATGTACCAAAACTCTACAAAAGTTGGCGTACATTCCTCGAATGCAATGCAAGGACCCAAGCTTCACCGTCCCCTACCAACATGCCTGGTCAATCGGAATAGGAGTTGCGTATAGAGCAGAGACGAAGCTCCCAGGTTAGCATACACAGCAGCCATGTCAACCGCTAGCTCTCTTAGCAAATGCAACATGGAAAAGCATAAGTTAATTTACTAGAGGCAAAATTAAAACACCTGAGCAAAATAATCGGAGCTCCTTAAGGGCAATGGACTTATTATAATAGGTAAAAGCTAGAGAAGAACGTTCCTATCTGGTAACCTACATTTACAACTAGTTATCAAACACTTGTATAGTATCGCAATAGTAGAGAACAAACAACACGTAAAAAAACACAACCATGTAAAAATACCTGGGTTTTAGTGGTGGAGCATAGACAAGATGAAACATCAAAAATTAAAAAGGAAGGATTATAAAACATGTACTAGAGATACCAGCAATGCAGTATACAAAAGCAAAGATCATTCACTTTCTCTCATTGTCATCTTCCCTTAAATTCAGTCCATTGTCAACCATATGCACTGAAACCTTCTTCTACAGCTTAGAACTCATAGGAATAAGAGTTGCCTACTGCAAACTCTCTATTGCCTCATCAGTGCTTTCCACAACTAGGGCAATTATCGATTTCGGCACCGTCATTAAAGCGAAAATGGATTCTCTATTCACATGATGGGCTTAGAACACTCTTAGAAAATATTTTTATAATTAAGTAAATATATTTTCTAATGAGATTAGAAATAGTATTTTCTAATTAGATTATAAATAATTTTCTAATTGGATTAGAATGTGTTACTTATATAATTTTGAAAAAACAATTTTCTAAATTATAATAAATAAAAGATAAAATTTATTAAAAAATGTTTTTAATTAAATTTTATTAAAGGAGTCAAGATAATTGGAAATAATTTCCAGTTGGATTTGAAAATTGTTTTAAAATCAAATCAAATTTCTATTTGGAATACGAATTGGAATTCATTTAGGAATAAATGAGTTTAATATAAGTTAATTTTCCAAGGAGTTGGAAAAATTATTTTAGATTATGAAGATCAATAACTTGAATCAAACAAAGCTTGATGTTTTATGCATATAATTTGATTATAAGTGTATAGGTTGCATACTTTATTTATATGTTTGATATATATATATAAATAATGCATGTTGAATTGTATATTTTATATGGAAGATATTTTACATACAATTTTGTTTTTGATGAGATGAATGAAATTAAATCTTTGATTAAAATATTAAGTATATGTTGAGAATGTGATCGTAGCCTTCCACTGTTATAAGAATAAAACAAAGTTCTGTTTACTATTAGTCTTGTTGAGCAAACTCAACGTCACTTTAACCCGAGCATGTTTAGTTTTGTGATAGTGGATTTTATTTAACTAAATTTATGTAATTTAGATGAGCAAACTCATGATCACATGAATTTAAAGGTAGTGTTAAGAATAATATATAAGATATGTTTTAGTAAGAGTTATCACCTAATAGATCTAGAAGTCACATAAGATGTGATTGATAAAGTTGTTAGATACCTAATTTAAGTTTAGTTAGTTTGTTGTGTAATAGCCCAAACCACCCACCTACAAATATTGTCTGCTTTAGGTTACCCCTAGGGCCAAAACCCTCACGGTTTTGCTCTTCTCACCCTTGGGAAAACGCATCTATGGGGGAGAGGTATCCATACCCTTATAAGGCATACTTCATTCTCCTCTCCAATTGATGTGGAATCTCACACTTTCCACCCCCTTAGGGCCTAGTGTTGGACCCCGTTTCTTGAGCCCAACATTCAGAGTCATAAGACGAGAGCGTGGATATTACCTTGTAGGGTTATTTTAATGAACCCTCATTAGCCATCATCCATAAGAGTGGTGTGCCAATATTAGACAATTATCAAAATCACAATTTAATTTCTTCAAAACCATTTTATCTATAAATCTCTAGTTTAATTTGAAGTAAGAACCATCTCAATCGGAGCTCTATAGATGAAGTTATGCTCAAGAAGCCAAAGTATGTTCATGCCCCAATCATGCTCTCTCAACCGACTCCTCACTATCTTTCCATCAATATTTTTCATATCAAACCTAAAAGATACCAATTTTAAGGGAGAGATATAAAAATGTGTTAGGAATCTATTTCTTTAAGAATCACTTCATTTGGAGGTCAGATGATGAAGTTATGGCCAAAAGAATCAAACATGTTTATATCCTCAATCATATTGAACCTATCTTGGAATAATTAACATAACTTTCACTAGAAACCCCGTATTGAGGTCATACTTAGACGATTTGAAAGAGGACTTCTAGATCTATAACTTTCATAAGACCACAAAGCGATATTTTTCTATTTAGAGGGTTAAAATACAAATTACCGCTAGTGTATAGTATATGTCCGTTAAACGGATATACATGTCTGCCTAACGGACATACACGAGGTTAGGGGCCATTTTAGACCCGATAAGGTCCATTTAATGGACATAATGTTTGTTAAACAAACATTGGCGATGTTGGAGGCCCTCACAGACCTAATAAGGTCCGTTTAACAGACCTAAAGGCCATCTAACAGATATAGGGGATACCCAAGCCCCTCTAAAGCCTCTCTAATGCTTCCCATATCCATTCTAACACCATATTCACTCATAATCTTCCCAAATTCACTTCTTCTAATGCAATAACACTCCTCGAACGTTTAATTACCAATTTAACTGCATTTAACTCCAAAACCTCAACTCAAATGACTTATAACATACTCAAACTCTCATCATTTACCATAGTTGTCATGTTCGTACCTCCTATGCAGCAACATCACTTATAATGCTCATATCTCTCAACTCCAATACCGAAAATTTACATATTTTATACTGTTGGAAAGATAAGAGGATAAGTTACAACTTTTTAGGCGACAACTTTGTCTAGTTCTACCTAGATCAATTCATTTTTCCCCTTGAATTCAGAACACAATTCCTACCCCTATGAAAAGCTTGATAATACAATATAAAGACTTGGGAAATCATGAGCAAAACATAATGCATATGTATTTCATTAACATCAAAAGATAGGAGTTTTACAACGCTTTAGTGGGCATTTCAAGCCACTTTACATCATAATCCAAAACTACAAACTTTACAAAAACAATAATTTCTCAAAAAGCGACTAAAGCCTTGTTTCACATAATCTAGCTTCAAAAACAAATTATGCACATTGGAGTGATGCCTTAGCTCTCAATTCGATCACTCGATATCTTGCTCATCACCAGAAGATGGGAAGGAAAAGGGAGTGAGCTTAAAGCTCGTGGGTAACAGTTTTATAATTGGTAACAAGCAAAAACTATTGAAAATCCTCATGATCATAGCAAATTCTCATGAAAATCCATAAAACATGTATTTCTCAAATTCTCAATTCACATAAGTCAAACAATCATCAAACTTGTCAACACATGTAAACACATAACCACATCATAATGGTTTGGGTAGATCCATAAACATGACGAACTACACAATTCCACATAATGGTCCTGTGTAATCGTAAACTTGAGGGAGTCCATAAAGGAGCTCCGTGCCACTAACAGGCCGGCAGAAGAAGCCTTTAACTTGGTCAACGTACACGTGACATTCTTGAATGGACTACACCAAACCCACAAAATATGTAATTCATGAATTGAAAACAGTTTGCCAAATTGACACATTTTTGGAAACTCGATTTCATATACTTGCTACTCTTACAAAAAAAATCATTTACATCATCATTACACAATTCCATAACCAAAATTCTATACCAAGCATAAAAACCCTTTCTCAAATCATTCAAAAGCAATAATTACCACAATTATAAAGCAATTAGCAATCATACCCATATCAACTCAAAATTCATTCACAAAAATTGACATACAAAATCATATGGCACATTCTCAAGCATTTAAAGAACAATAAATGCACCTTTATGTGGTAGTTGGAAATCATTTAATTCCATTTATTTGAAAGAAACTTTAATGGCTTATTAACTCAATTATAAAAATATCACCCACCTTAATTTCCTTGCTTGAAAACTTGCTCAAGGATGTCTCTCCTCTTGCTCCTCTTACCTCTCTTGCCTCCCTTCAACATTGACAAAATCCCCATTCAATATGAATTCCAATTGGAAAACCCAAAGAAACCTATATGAAATTGTTCCTAGAATACTTATAACCATGCATTTCCTAAGCTCTTTAAACCAAATCCCTTCCAAAAATCCAAATATTAAAACACAAACTTACTTTGAATCTTCACCAAACAATGAGTTTCTTAGCTCTAATGGAAGCTCTAATCTTCCTCTTTCTTTTCCCTTCTTGAACACCTTCAAAATCACTCTTTAGAACTAAGAAAAATTGAAACCTAGTTAACCTCCCTTCTTTTCTCTTCATTCTTTCTTTCTCGTGCTTCTCTCTTCTCTCTTTTCTCATTCACGTTTTTGGCTTCTTCCAAATGCAAGACAACAATCTTTCTCCACTTTTATACCCTTAATGATTGCACAATGTCCATTTTTCCCCTCCTTTAATGCTTTATGGTTTTTAAGCTTAAGTGATCTTCCCAAAATACCCCTCATGCAAACTTACCACCTTAACACTTTAATTCCCTTAACCTATATCATATTGTCTTACTCACATTAACATGCTAATTAATTCCAACATAAATTAATCTAGCAAGATCCTAAAATTAATCTAATCATACTTATTCATCAAGAAAAAATTTTAGGGGCCAAAACATCCTTTGACTATAGATAACATTTCTACATCATTTTCAATGAGTAGAATGTCATTGACATACTGAATTAGGAAAATAACCTTACCTTCTTGTATCCTTTTATAGACACAAGGCTTATCTAGGTTTTGTATAAACCCATAGGTTTTGATAGACTTATCAAACCTAATGTTCCATGACCTAGATGCTTGCTTAAGTCCATAAATGGACATATGCAATTTACATACCCTATGATCATCACCTGGCTCTATGAATCCTTCTGGTGAGGCCATATAAATGATATCCTTAAGATCCCTATTAAGAAATGCAGTATTGAAATCCATTTTCCATATTTTATAATCAAAATAGGCTATTTGGCTAAAAGAATTCGAATGGACTTAAGCATGGCAACTGGAGAAAAAGTCTCCTCATAGTTTACTCCCTCTTTTTTAGTATAGCCTTTAGCTACCAATCTAGCTTTAAAAGTCCCTACCTTTCCATCTGATCCTCTTTTCCTTTTGTAGATTCATTTACACCCTATGGCTTTTACATCTGGTGGCAGATCTACAATGGTCCAGACTTCATTGGTGTATATGGAATCTATTTCCGATTTCATTACCTTGAGCCATTTTTTTGCATCAACATCATTAATAAACTATATATAAGTAATAGGATCTGTTTCATCTTAGTTCGAGATGGCAATTACGCCTTCTCCTAGACCTAGATACCTGTTTGGTTGTCTCACAACCCTCCCACTAAGTCTAGGCACTACTTGATGTTCAGGCTGCTCTTCCAATTCAACTCTTGAATACATTTTGACATCTTGTTCTGCTATATCCAAATCAACTCTTGGTTTGGATGAAATAGCTAACTCCTTCAGTACTACTTCACTTCTTCCTTTGTAATTTCACAGATTCTTTCCCCAAGAAGGTCACATTTGTCAACATAAATACCTTCCTATCCTGAGGACTATACAAATAGTACCCTCGTGTACTCGTAGGATATCCTACAAATAAACATACTTCTAATCTTGGTTCCATCTTTGCAGATTCAAGCCTTAGAACATAGGCTATAGCCTTAAGTCCTTAAGTGCCACAATGAAGGCACTCGGCCAGTCCATAACGCCCTAGGTGTTTTAGGCACTGATTTAAATGGAGCAAAGTTAAGAAGATAAATTGTTGTTTGTATGGCATATCCCTAGAACGATTCTGGAAGCCTAGCGTAGGACATCATTG
The DNA here is from genome assembly GCA_027563575.1 of Erythroxylum pedicellare. Lineage (NCBI taxonomy): Eukaryota > Viridiplantae > Streptophyta > Magnoliopsida > Malpighiales > Erythroxylaceae > Erythroxylum > Erythroxylum pedicellare. Next base: position 10,661,217 of record JAOQMP010000210.1, read on the forward strand.
ATCTTACCATTTTCAATAGAGTCTTATTCCTCCTCTCAGCTACACCATTCTGTCAAGGTGTTCAAGGAGATGACAAGTTGGAAACAATTCCGTTGTCAATTAGAAATTATTGGAACTCTCCAGATAAATACTCACCGCCTCAATCTGATCGAAGTTGTTTTAATGGCTTGCCTAGCTACTTCTCAGCTTCAACTTTGAATTCCTTGAACTTTTCAAAGGACTCACTCTTTTTGTGCATCAAATAAAAATAGTCATGTCTATAAAGGTTACGAAGTAGTATTCATAACCACCTCTAGCTTGTACGTTCATAGCCCACACACATCAATGCGTGCCAAGTCCAATATGGATTTAGATTTGTTTCCTTTGGAAGGAAATGAGGCCTTGGTCATTTTTCCTTCATTACAAGATTCACAGGTGTGTAATGGATCATTATCCAAGCATATAAGGATCCCATCCTTTATTAACCTGTCAAGTCTATTATGATTGATATGAACCATTCTTAAGTGCCACTGGTATTTTGAATTAATGCCAGAGTCATTGGATTGTCTTAGTTCTATTAATTCTATGATGTTTAGTGAGCCTGTCATAGGTTCTATAAAGAACAATCCCTGTTTAATTATCGCATTACAAATAAAATCCTTATTCTCATTTATTGAAGCAACATTTTCAAAATATATGGAATAATCATATTTTATTTTAAAAAAAGAGAAATCATGCTCCTTACAATCATTGGGATGTAATAAACATACTCCAAATATAAACTATGAAAACTAGGAAAGTTTAAGATAACTACTCCTATTGATTCTGCTGAAACGTAGAATCCATTTACTATCTTGACTTGAAACTAGCCTTTAAGTAGTCTTTTTCTTTGCTGGAACCCCTACAAAGAATTGTAAACATGGTCAATAGCTCTTGAATCTAATATATAAGAATCAAATGAAAGTGCCACATTTCTAGTTCCTAACAAACTTAGGAAACCTATACCTTGTTTGCTTTTAAGGGACTCAAGGTAGACTGCACAGTTTCTTTTCTAGCGCCCCTTCTCACCACAGTGGAAATACTTTCCCTTTGTGTCTTCTTTGGCCTACTTTTTTATAGGTTGGGCTTTGACCCCAGTTTGGGCCTTCTTTTTGATTGGACCCTTCTTCTTTTGCTTGCCCTTACCGTTAAGCTTAGAAGAAGATGTTACATTAGCTTCTGGCCTATTAGCCTTGATATTTAATATCCCCTTACTCATAGTCCAACTTAAACTGCTGCAAAGAAGAGTTTAAGTTATTGATGATCATAATCATTTCCGTTTCTGCATCCATATCCACCCCAAGCATCTCATCCTCAGTAACTGCAGAGATTACCTTAAGTATGTAATCTCGCACCAATTGACTAAGTTTTTGTCTGAGATTATGAAAGGTTTGGAATAGCATTCACCCTTACAAACCTAGTCCTCATACAAAACATCTCATGCAGGTGATGGACCATTACACTGATAGTTTTCATGCATGCAATTTGCTTTTGCAACATTTCGCTAACAGAAGCTAGAATATAGCACTTAGTAGTCTTATCAGCATTCTGCCATTGTTTATATTATTGGACTTGCTCAGAAGTTGAATCTCCATCTAGAGGTGTAGACTCATTTTCAATTGAGACCCATGAAATTCGTTCATATTGAAGAACAATTTCAAGGTTATGTCTCCATTCATTAAATTTGTCTCTGATTTCCAATTTGTTATTAGTCTAGAGTATTGTGAGAGGATTCATATTATGGTGATTATGTCTTAAAATATAAATTATTAAAGAATAAGCATACTAGTCAAAATATTAGAACTTGGTATAAAATCACGATGCACGTATGCATGATGATATATTTAACAAAACTTTAAAAAATAAATCTTTATACGACTATTATTTTTCTTATATATAATAGAATAAGTGACAGTAGGTCATCTTATTCATTAAAAGTAAAACTAGGACCCTTCTACTCAAAAAACGTCCAAGCATCTTCATGCCTAACTTTTTGAGAAGCTTCATAATTTGGTCCATACATTTATCAACAGAGCTATAGTGGACAGGTTATTGATAAACTATGTTGAGTGTGTAACCATTTGATTTATCCAGTAAAGATACTTGCAAACCATGCCTCGGTGGGAGGTCACATTTGCTACCAATGAGTGGACTTATCCTTTAGGAGACCCAAACCATGCAAGATCTAGAATTCATGTGCTCTGATAGGGAAGCAACGCTTCACCACATGTAAATGGTCCATCACATAGAGACTGTGGACTCTCACATAAGCATCCTCTCTTACTCAATCTTTTTGGTCTTTAAGTTTTAATAAATACCATCTTGTGTAGAAGTAATTTATTATCCATCCTATATTGTTTCATTGTATATCTCATACATAATGAATGCATGGAAAAGTCTAGGGTTGGCAATTTTCTAAATGGTATACAATCACATAATATCGCATATTATTTGAATCCATTTATCCATTCGTTTCATGAACTAATAAGTCACTTTTGATTGTCCATCCTAGAACATAAATAAAATTACAAGGCTTTTAGGCCCAAAAATTTCTTCTTGTACTTAGATCTTTCGCTTCAAACTCTTCGCTCACATGACCCGGCCCAATTAGTAAACAAGTGTTAATGGCATTTTTTTTTCACAAGTTTTATTTTTCATAAAACTGAATTTTGTTACTAGGAAAACCAAAAATCCAACATTTGTAAACCTCACTAAAAATGAATTTGTCAATAGAAATACAAAATTCCAGCATTTGTAAAACCTACAAAACTGAAATTGTCAATAGGAATACGAGATTCCAACATTTGAAAATCTTACAACACCGAAAAAACCATTACACCAAAATAAAAAGAAAAACTGAAACCATTACCTATCCTTTTCTTCGATCCATAGTTGCTCCATCTTCAATATTATAGAAATATGTACATTACAAAATCAAAGAAAATGGAAAAATGAAGCCAAGGAGGAAATATGACGATGATAGGCCACCCTCCTTATTACAAACCAAACGAAGAAAACTTAAAAGGTAACACTATATTTTATGGACAAACAAAAAAGCAAAACATACGCCATATATATTTCTATCACATAAAAATATACAACATATAAAATTTAATTTCCAACCCATGCATCAAATATAGGAACCAAAATCATGCATAATAAAATGTATCTGATACCAATTGTTGGATTTAAAAAACAAAAGCATACTAGAATTGACAGTATGGTAGATTTTTAAAAAAAATCTGAAATCAAAACGCAGTGGAAGCATAAAAACCAAATCAACATGGTTTCATCCATTCATGAAACGGTTTAAGGAAAATAACTAACATAAGAATAAGATGGAAATTATACTAACTCCTTTGCTACAGCTTTGACTCCTCACTGTTGTATCCTCTCCACACTATTGTATCTTCTTCTCTTTGTTGTATCCTCAACCAATCCGATCTACCATTTGTTCCCCTTGGACAATTTGGCTAATAAGATCCCTTGGTGGGAAAGGAGAAGAAATATTGAAAAGGTTTACCTTTTATGATCAACTAGTTGAAAGAACCAAAACGAGACAATCTCATTACAAGTTTTGGCTAGCTTATGAAAGAGAGGAGAGAGTGAGTCAAAAATGCAACACCTTCTTCTCTATATTCAAAAATGAAGAAGAGCATAAATGAGACATTCTCATTTGTTTTAATATGGTTAGATGAAAAGACAAAAAGAAGTAAAATGGAACCTTTCAATTTCGATTAAAGATGAAAACAGAGAGTGATGTGCATCCAATGCATCACTCCATTCTTCAATCAAAAATAAAGAAGCCAATAAATGAGACACTCTCATTTGTTTAAGATGGCTATATGAAAAGACCAATAACCTAA
>JAOQMP010000210.1:10665523-10680497 GCA_027563575.1 Erythroxylum pedicellare
TTACCGCTAATGTACAATATATGTTTGTTAAACGGACATACATGTCCGCCTAACGTACATACATGTCCGCCTAACGGACATACATGGGGTTAGGGGCCATTTTAGACCCGAGAAGGTCCATTTAACTGACATAATGTCCATTCAATAGACATTGGCGATGTTAGGGGTCCTCACAGACCTGAGAAGGTCTGTTTAACAGACCTAAAGTCTATCTAACGGACATAGGGGATACCCAAGCCCCACTAAAGCCTCTCCAATGCTTCCCATATCCATTCTAACATCATATTCACTCATAATCTTCTCAAATTCACTTCTTCTAAGGCAATAACACTCCTCGAACATTCAATTACCAATTTGAGTGCATTTAACTCCCAAACCTTAACTCAAATGACTCATAACATACACAAACTCTCATCATTTACTATAGCTATCATGTTCATACCTCCTATGCGGCAACATCACTTATAATGCTCATATCTCTCAACTCCAATACCCAAAATTTACATACTTTATACTTTTGGAAAGCTAAGAGGATAAGCTACAACTTTCTAGAGACAACTTTGTCTAGTTCTACCTAGATCAATCTAGTTTTCCCCTTGAATTCAAAACATGATTCCTACCCCTATGAAAAGCTTGAAAATATAATATAAAGACTTGGGAAATCATGAGCAAAACATAATGCATATATATTTCATTAACATCAAAAGATAAGAGTTTTAAAATGCTTTAGTGGGCATTTCAAGCCACCTTACATCATAATCCAAGAATACAAACTTTACAAAGACAATAATTTCTCAAAATGTGACTAAAGCCTTGTTTCACATAATGTAGCTTCAAAAACAAAATATACACATTGGAGTGATGCCTTGACTCTCAACTCGATCACTCGATATCTTGCTCATCGCCTGAAAATGGGAAGGAAAAGGGGGTGAGCTTAAAGCTTGTGGGTAACAGTTTTATAATCGGTAACAAGCAAAAACCATTAAAAATCCTCATGATCGTAGCAAATTCTCATAAAAATCCATAAAACATGTATTTCTCAAATTCTCAACTCACATAAGTCAAACAATCATCAAACTTATCAACACATGTAAACACATAACCACATAATAATGGTTTGGGCAGATCCATAAACATGACGAATTTCACAATTTCACATAATGGTCCTGTGTAGTCTTAAACTTGAGGGAGCCCATAAAGGGGCTCTGTACCACTAGCGGGCAGGCAGGAGAAGCCTTTAACTTGATCAACATTCACGTGACATTCTTGAATGGACTACACCAAACCCACATAACATGTAATTCATGAACTGAAAACAGTTTGTCCAATTGACACAATTTTGGAAACTTGATTTTATATTCTTGCTACTCTTAAAAAAAATCATTTACATCATCATTACACAATTCCACAACCAAAATTCTATACCAAGTATAAAAGCCCTTTATCAAATTATTCAAAAGCAACAATTACCACAATTATGAAGCAATTAGCAATCATACCCATATCAACTCAAAATTCATTCACAAAAATTAACATACAAAATCATATGGCACATTCTCAAGCATTTAAAGAACAATAAATGCACCTTTATGTGGTAGTTGGAAATAATTTAATTCCATTTATTTGAAAGAAACTTTAATGGCTTATTAACTCAATTATAAAAGTGTCACCCACCTTAATTTCCTTGCTTGAAAGCTTGCTCAAACATGTCTCTCCTCTTGCTCCTCTTGCCTCTCTTGCCTCCCTTCAACATTGAAAAAATCCCCATTCAATATGAATTCTAGTTGAAAACCCAAAGAAACCTATACATGAAATTGATCCTAGAATACTTATACCCATGCATTTCCTAAGCCCTTTAAACCAAAACCTTTCTAAAAATCCAAAAGATTTAACATAAACTTACCTTGAATCTTTACCAAACAATGAATTTCTTGGCTCTAATGGAAGCCCTTACCTCCCTCTTTCTTTTTTTCTTCTTGAACACCTTCAAAATCACTCTTAGGATTAAGAAAAATTAAAACCTAGTTGACCTCCCTTTTTTTCTCTTATTTCTCTCTTTTTCATGCTTCTCTCTTCTCTCTTTTCTCATTCACGTTTTTGGCTTCTTCCAAATGCAAGACAACAATTTTTCTCCCCTTTTATACCCCAAATGATTGCACAATGTCCATTTTTCCCCTCCTTTAATGCTTTATGGTTTTTAAGCTTAAGTGATCTTCTCAAAATACCCCTTATGCAAACTTACCACCTTAACACTTTTATTCAATTTACTTATGTCATAAAATCCTACTCACATTAGTATGCTAATTAATTCCAACATAAATTTATCTAGAAAGACCCCAAAATTAATCTAATCATGCTTATTTATCATGAAAAAAATTTCAAGGCCAACACCCAACCTAGCTGGCGCAATGGTTCGAGTACCAATTTTGATACCATTTGTAACAGGCCAGACCACCCACCCATAGATATTGGCTGCTTTGGGTTGCCCCCAAGCTAAGACCCTTATGGTTTTGCTCTTTTCATCCTTGGGAAAACGCGTTTTAAGGGGAGAGGTATCCATACCCTTATAAGGCGTACTTTGTTCTCCTCTCCAACCGATGTGGGATCTCACATTGTCCACCCCCTTAGGGCCTAGCCTAGCTATCAAAACGGTTCGGGTACTGGCTCTAATACTATTTGTAATATCCCAAACCACTCACCCATAAATATTGTCTGCTTTGGATTGCCCGTAGGGTCAAACCCCTCATAGTTTTACTTTTCCCACCCTTAGAAAAACGTGTCTATAAGGGAGAGGTATCCATACCCTTATAAGGCATAGTTCATTCTCCTCTCTAACCGATGTAGGATCTCACACTCTTCACCCACTTAGGACCCAGTTTAGTTGGCACAACGGTTTGGGTACTGGCTTTGATACCAATTGTAACAGCCCAGATCATTCGCTCATAGATATTGTCCGCTTTGGGCTACCCTTAGGGTTAAATCCCTCACGGTTTTGCTTTTCCCACCCTTGGGAGAGCGCGTCTATAGGGGAGAGGTACCCTTATAAGGCATAGTTTGTTCTCCTCTCCAACACATGTGGGATCTTACACTCTCTACCCCCTTAGGCCCCAACCCTCTTTAAGGATAAGCTTAATTGGCGTAATGGTTCGGGTACCGGCTTTAATACTATTTGTAATAGCCTAAACCACCCGCCCACAGATGTTGTCCGCTTTGGATTACCCCTAAGGCCAAACCCCTCACATTTTTGCTTTTCCCACCCTTGGGAAAACGCGTCTTAGGGGGAGAGGTATCCATACCCTTATAAGACGGACTTCGTTCTCCTCTACAACCGATGTAGGATCTCACACTCTCCACCCCCCTTAGGGATCATCCCTCTTTAGGACCCAGCCTAGCTGGCACAATGATTAGGGTACTAGCTCTGATACCATTTGTAACAGCCCAGACTACCCACCCATAAATATTGTCCACTTTAGGTTGCCCCTAGGACCAAACCCCTCATGGTTTTACTCGTTCCACCCTTTGGAAAACGCATCTATAAGAGAGAGGTATCCATACCCTTATAAGACATACTTCGTTCTCCTCTCCAACCGATGTGGGATCTCACACTCTCCAGCCCCTTAGGGCCCAACCGTCTTTAGGGCCCAGCCTAGTTGGCACAATGATTCGGGTATTGGCTTTGATATCATTTGTAACAGCCCAGACCACCCACCCACAGATATTGTCCACTTTGGGTTACCCCTAGGGCCAAACTCCTCACAGTTTTGCTCTTCCCACCCTTAGGAAAATACGTCTAGTAGTGAGGGCTATTGTTTCAAATAAAATAGTGGGAGTAACCAAATATATGATTAAACTCTTAATCTCATTTGGTAGTCATGGTATATAATTAATTACTTGCTTTTCTTACTCTTATATTTTGTTATAAGTGGAATTTACCTTATTTAGTATAGTTGATATTAAAAGTTAGTGAACCAAATTTCTTAGACATAAGGATATGTTTAAGAAGACTTTTCAAAGTTAGAAACAAATAATTCTATGCCCATTATACAATGTCACTACCAATCCTTGTTAAGGATTTGATGTTAAAGTTTTAGAGATGTGTCAAAATCATATTGATGAAAAAAATGTATTGATATTTTGAGTTGACTAATGTCTCATTAACTTTGATGACAACATGTATATGATAGAAAAATGCAAAAGGTTACATGGAGTAGAGCTGAAAGGCATAATAACTTAATGAAACTGTTCCACTTAATTTAGCCTACACAAAGCATAATTGCGAACTACAAATGAAGGCTTAGCTATAGTATGATAATAGTTGTTATAAGAAGAAAATGAAGTATAACTTTTCTTGCCTATATGAGATATGATAGAAATCATATGTATTTCTAGTTCATGCTTATGAGTATTTGATACTGAATTTAGATTCAACATTATTATAATGTTCAAAGCATGATAAGAAATAGATTGTTAAGTAGAAGTAGTTGATCTAATTTTATATAAATAGTTTGTATGTGTTGGATCAAAGGAAACTTATGCTTAACATAAATGGAAAGAGTACAAAGTTAGATAATCGAGATTATTATTTTATGCATGTTGGTTAAATCAACATAACAAGAATCATAAAGTTACATAAAAGAATATGTTTATCCTTTTGATTATGAATCATATAAAACTTGTGAAACTTATAAAGTTGAAGAATATCTAAATCAACCTTTAGTGAAAGGGTGATGATGACATTAAATTGTTAAATATATACATGTGACGTACTAGATGGAATAACAATTCATAAAAGGATGATATTTATATTTCATTAGAATACTAATGAATTTATGGGATATATTCACATGTATTAAATGAATAATGATTTAAAATTTTGAAAAAGTTTAAATTGTTTAAATTTAAGTAGAAGTTAAGCATTGAGAATGCTGAAGCACTTCAATGAGATTGTTGTGGTGAGTTTTAAATTTTCTGTTATCTGTAGGGAAAGAGATTCTCTAATGAATACCCTAACAAATAAATTAATAAGATTATGGATTCATGTAAGGAGGAAAATACAATATGAGATATTATATGTTGCAATAGTATTTCTTCTATAGTAATGCCTAGTACGATGACTTACCTTCAATGGTTCTGAATAAATCAATTAGCAAGATTTCATATTAGATATGAAATGCTTTTTAAGTCAAGAAAACTTCACTTCTTCTATTAATTTTGATGAAAATCAAATAACAATAATCATAGAAGTGTGTGAATTGTTTTGATGAGTTTGTTAAGTGCACAGATAAATGTAAGTGACACAAATTGTCAACTCAAGATGATACTTAAGTAAAAGCTAAATAAGACAAAGGGTCTTAGATGGATCAGACGAAGTGCGAAGTGCTTAGTCTAAGACACTAGATGAAGCATAACACCAGACGAAGCATGTGAAATCTATACAAGACGATGCAATTGTAAAATGTTCTAAAATATCAGTCAGTTAGTTGGAGTTGGTTATAGGACTCAACTAATAACGATTTTTAAAAGATTCAACAAGTGAATTTTTCAAAGAAGACAGTTGAAGATTTAGGTTATAAATATTAGTTATAGTCGTAAACTAAATATAACACAAGAGAAAATCTGATTGTGTGAAACATACTTAGAGAAAATTTGTATTCAAGTTCAAATGAAAGAGAGCAAATACATCTGTAACGTGAGGCTCAAACAATATCTTTTCAAGTGAAAGAAAGGATAGAGCCTAGAGAGGCTAAGAAAGCAGATAAAGAATACTTTGTGAGAGAGACTTGAAGAGGCTCTTCAAGTGTAAAAATAATACTTGTAACGTTGAAGGATATAGTGAAATCTCATACAAACTCTTAGGAATAGACATAGCCCAAAGTTAAGGGTGAACTAGTATAAATCGCGGTGTCATATTCTCTAACCCTTATCTCTTTAATTTTCTTGTTGTTAGAAGAATAGAATAATTTTCGTTGTTGCATTACTCATCAAATTAAGTGAATTGTTTTGTAATCGTCTGAATTTGTAAAGAAAATTAAGAAGATTTTAAAGATTAATATCTTAGGCGATTTAACACAATTCAACACCCCTTCTTATGTATTCTACATATTATACGTGATTTACTTCAATGCTAAGTCTTTGAAAGAGTTAAACTTAATGATTCAAGGATATGATGCTTGGTTAAAGCATGCATTATCCATTAAGTTTATAACTAAAATGGATAATAAACGGTTATGAGAAATAAAAAAGGTTAGATATGATCTTACAGTTCCATTAAACAAATTGGTTGTTTCAATATATACTTATAGAAGAATGGTTCTTAGGATAATTAGTGGGAGTAAGATGAAATTTGAAAAGTTCAAATCTTATGACAATACATCCAATTGGAACTAGTGCCTATAATGATACATTTGATGTATAGTTGAAAGGCTATGAGACATTGAAAGATTCACTTTTATGGTGAATTCAAAGAGTTTGTTTTGGAGTTGATTGTGAATTTATCATGTCTACGAAAAGGTTAGTGTTAGTATAGTTGTCCTCTTTAGTGGGACTATATAAAGACATATTGCTCACAGAGAACATCAATTATAACTTTCAGTTGTTTAAAATATAATTGTCTAAGAACAACTATTATTAGATCAAAAAAGGTATCAACTTAATTATAGGAATTGGATCTATAGAGATAGATCAAACTCTGTTAACCTATTCTAAGTCCAAGTATATAGGTAATGTACTAAAGATGTTTAGCATTTGATATATTAGATACTTGTGAAGTATTAAAGATATCCATTACTGTATATATGAGTTGATATTTGAGTTCAAGATGATAAGGATATAACTTTAGAAGTAAATCCTAATTAAGGTTTATTTACTTAGAATAATATCATTCAAGATTGGAAAGGTTCCAGTGTAACAATGGTTGCTAATTAAGCCATAATACATTTTTCATTTAGTAGAAATGATTATTTGGATCAATAAGTTCTTTAATAAACTTAATATAGTTCCTTGCATTGTTCAATATAAGAAATGTATTGTGGAACATTAGAGCCATTGGGCATAGAAAAGGAGTTAAGGTCTCACCAAATATCTAAGTATATATTTAGGCAATTTTTCTTAATTATGATGATAATTAATATGGAAGTTGTAAGATTTAAGCAAGTGCTCACTATAGAGAATTTTGTAGAATTCTCTCATTAAGCCACTTTTATAGAAGTAGAGTAATCTTCATATGATGATATGGTATATGATACTTAAACGATTGGCTTAGTACAAGTACGACATTATTGGTTTATGCCCTCTTATAGTTTAGTGACAAAATAATTTGAAGATATTCTTTATCTTGTACATATTTAGATGTATATGATAAAATCAATGTGATAATTATACATTGCAAATGAAATTATAACGAGATTATAATAATGAGATTCATATTGTATTTTGGTATTATCCCTAAATTGTTCCTAGTCATTATTCTATTAAGACCACTTATTAATAAAACGTAAAAAGATTAGCACATATTATATTTTTCCTTATGAAGAAAGTAGTCGATCTCATAGGCTAAAGTATGGAGATACTTAAACAAATTTGTGGGTGCTTGTTAGAGAACAAGTTCATTGAACAGACCCAATATGAGAAATCCATTTAGATCGTTACTTGTATGTCTATGAAATTCTCATAGTGATGATCGTATAAGTGATCCTTTGACTTAAGATCCCAAAGTTATCTTGTATAGAAATTGCTATGTTTTGATATTATTTATGACCTATTTAATCATAGGTCAGTTAATAAATAGTTATTGGATGTAACATGAACTATATGGAGGTAGTTATGTGATCAAGATATGATTCATCACCCTAAAGTAATTAGGGAGAATGTTTTATTGTTCTTAATTAGTATTGATTCAAGAAATCATTGGCCAAGGTGCAATGAAATTTTGTTAATAGTTTACAAACGTCATTAATTAAATCGATAACTAATAGTGGAGAACTAATATGATTGGACTCAAAATAGAGCAGACGTTAATTCCAAATTCTATGTCTAATCGAAACATTATACGATGAAAGGATTGAATTATATGAAAAATCATGCACAGAAAGGTTAGTCAAAACTACTTTGACATTCCTAATATTTGGGTGGTCATAAAGCGTTGCTAGATGCCAATCTTGATCTATGATTATAAATTGTTTAATTAGAGAATTAAAGATAAATTAAAAGAAGTTTTAATTTATCTAATTTTAATTATAAATAAAAATTATATTTTATAATCATTGCTAACATATTTGGGAACTTAATTAGTCTCACATATAGATTGGGTTGAAGAGAGCAAAGTTAATTTAATCAAGTTGGACTTGATTATAAAGTTTGAGAAACTTTATGATTAACTATGAGATATTTAATAAATAAGGATTAATATGACATACTGAATTTTATATGGGCATAATTGGTATTTAATTAAAATTATTTCTAATTCTAATTAAAGTTTAATTGGAATTAGAATTTATTTCAATTAAATTACTAAAATGTCCAAAGCTTATTATAAATAGGCTTAAGCTCTATAAAGCTAGCACTTCTTGCTTAGTTATAGAGTTCTCTCAATTCATTCTGTAGATACCGTTAGATGCCAGACATTTGTGCAGCTATAATGGTTAAAACAGATTAGTTTCAGGAACGGTTCAAAGGATACGACAAGATAAATATCAAGTTTTGGAATAAGGTACGAATTAAATTTTCGCTTTATTATAATTTGTGTTGATCATTTTATAGAATTAAATAGATCTTGGTTTTCAAGAAATCAAAAGCTATACAAAAGTTTCGTGATTATTCTGTAGTAGTCGAGATTGAATCTCAACCTAGTTTCTTAACATTAAATTCTTAGGTTTCGTTATTATGATAATTTTGGTTTCATATTTTTCCTAATTTCATGACAAGAGGTTCACTTTTCCTTCTTTCCCGCCCTCTTTGCTAGAAATTTCATCCAATCTGATCAAGTCTTTACTTTAGTCTAGTGTGCTTTGTTATGTTTGTTTAATCTCTCATCAATTTGAAAAATAAGATAGCTTAATGTATTATCTTAAAAAGAATTATGTAATGGATATTTCATATGAATATGTTGAGTAATATGCTTTGTGGCAATTTTGGAATTTTTTTAATGGTTCATTAGTTTATATAAAGGTTGTATTATTAGTTGAATTATGTAAAAATATGTTTCTTGATTAAATTAGATATGTAAAATTATTAAATTATCTTTCTTCGTGGGATCGACTCTTTTTTACTCTATACTACATTATTTAATATATTGAAAATAAAATAAGGATTTAATTTGTATATGCCTAATGACATGTATCATTTAGTAAGCAAAGAATAGAGGATAAGGAATTATAAATCACTCTTAAGGACTAAGAATCACTTTTAAAAGAAAGCATTACACTTTTTAGTCGAAAACTTAAGTTTGTAAAAAATATTCAAGATGTGTTATTATTGAAGGCTTGAGTATACATATATTTATAAAGAATTCCTAAAACCCTTATTCTAGCGTGAAAGGGTTAGTAACAAATTTAAATTCTATTTTAATAAAAATTATGTAAGTTTAAGTCTTAAATAAATAGGATAACATACCTAAAACTAAAATAACGTAGTTATCTTACTACTACTTCCCATCTAATAAAGAATTCTAACATAATCTATATTTTAGCCTTACTTGTCTTTTCTATCAACTCAATTTCCATCCTTCATCACACCAAATTAAAGCTTATAGTTGACTAAATTTTCCTTTTTTATTTCTTTTATAGACTTTTAATCTCTTTTGCACCAAATCTCCCTAGCTTGTTTGAAGTCCTTCTCGACATAGAATGTGACAAATATTGATCGTACAAGTTTGGATTTGACTTCTAAAATTAAAGTACCTTTAGAAATTGGTCTTCCTTTCCACTTGATAAGAAATTGTCGATATCCTACATCTTTATGGCTACAACTTGTTCATCATGAATAAAATCTATCTTCTTTTTAAGATGGGGAATGGTTGGAATTCTCACAACTAAAATAGGAGATTGTGTATCATTATATCCATGATAAATAGCTAAATCCATAATAATTAAGATAGGACTAATTCCCAAATCACTTGGTAATTCCAAAACATAAGCATTAGCACTTATTTTCTTGATAATCTTATAATGACCAACACTCTGTAAATAAAGTTTCTTATATTTCCATTTTTGAGAACACTTCAGGAAAATGTCAACTATCACCTTATCCCTTTCATTGAATTTCATTAATCATCGATGTTAATCAGCATGTTCTTTATAAGATAATTTGCTAGTTATTGTCTTTCATCGTGCTTCATTAAAGATGTCCCTCATGTGTTATGCAAAACCTTAAACTTCAACAATAACTTGTATTGCTTACAGTAAAGGAACCAAATCAGTAAGCTTCCTTTGGATCTCAAAAGGGCTTTTATCAGTAGACTTATTTATAGAACTGTTCTACATAAATTCTATTGTAAGAGGAATTAGATCCCAATTATTCATAATATCTCCAACCAAAAATCTTAACAAGGCCCCCAGTAGACCTATTTATATGACTCTTACTTGAATTCTTGAAACTATCTCAAAAGGGCTCCTATTAGTAGATGTATTTATAGAAATGTTGTATGCAAATTCTACATAGGAAGAATTAGGTTCCAATTTTTCACATTATTTCCAACTAAACATCTTAAAAAATCTCCTAAGCAACCATTCATTACCTCCATTTATCTACTGGTTTGGGTAGGGAAAGAACTTGAAATTTGAAGCTTAGTGTTTAATTTTTTCTATAGAATTGCCCATAAATAAATCATAAATTTCACATCACGACTAAAGATGATGGTTAAAGGTAATCCATGTGGACATATAACCTCATTGAAGAAGAGTTTAGAAATATGGACAATATCATAAGCTTTGGAACATGGAATGAAATGACTAATCTTAGAAAACCTATTCATCACCATAATCATAGAATCATAACCTCTAATTGTTTTAGGAATTCCCAAGACAAAATCCATACTTGTGTCCTGCTATCATTTATGAGGCATGGGTAGTGGTGTGTATAATCTGGAATTTTATTTCTTTCCTTTATCTAATTTACATACGTGACACTGTCATATGACCTAAGACATGACTCAATTTAAAGAGGGACAATAAAAGTCATCATTAACCGTTGCTATGGTTTTATCTCTTCCAAATTTTCCTATTATTCCTCCTCTATGAAATTCCCAAATTACATACTCCCTTATAAAAGTATTGGATAGACAAAGTAGATTTCCTTTGAAAATGTAATCATTATAGGTCAAAGAAATTCTTCTTTTTTTTGTTCTTGTGAGTGATTTGGAAATAACCTCTCTAATAGTTAAGGAATAAGGTTACATACTACTGGACTTTCCCAGACCCTACATGTCAGTGGGATTCATATTGGGTGTTGTTGATGTTGTTTTTGATTGGAGATCACAAAAAGAAAGTGATGATCTTTTTGTCCATTTGCAATTTCTGAATAGACTATTCCAAAATCTTAAGATAATACCTTAGAAAAATCTAGAAGTTGCAAAATAGGAGATTCAGTCATCTTTTTTATTGATTTCTTCAAAAAATTTAGTTGTTGTCTTTGACCAAGTAAATTGTCTTTTCTTTATACAATCAGTAACAGGTGCTATTGTGGTGATGAAATTATGAATAAATTGCCTATAAAATGTTGCTAGACCATGAAAACTTTGAGTCTCACACACAGATTTCAGAATAGGCCAATCAAGGATGACCTTAACCTTCTCGAGATCCATCTCCACTCCACGATAAATGTTGTGTCTAGTTTTTATTGATTTTAATTGCCTTCATATCTTGATTTTGGATACAAATTCTTATATTTTGATCTAAATATGAGATAAATTGGGTGGAAATAGTGTGACTATTGCATGAATGTTAATTGGATTATTTTGTGAATTTTGCATAAAGGTTAAAGGGAAAGTTAACATAAATTTTCATGAAAGGAAAAGAAGAAAACAAAGAAAGGTGGTTACTAAGCACGTCAACATCGTGACATGTTAAGTCACGATGGTGACTCGACAAGTTAGTCACTGTTATAACTTGTCACCACCGTGACAAGTTAGTCACTGTTATAACTAAACATGTCAACACTGTGACCATGACTACGTAGGGTGACAATGAGTCACACCTACGACTGCCATACTCACTACGTGCAATTCTTATGCACTCCTTTAATCCATCCATTATATTACATGGCAATTGTAGGTTGAAGGGCCAAGAAAACCTAAACCTAGATGAGGCTACAAATAAAAAGGATAGGAGGTTAGTGGCGACATCTTTCATTCTATTCTTCATTCTTCACTCAACTCACCAAAGACACTTCGAGAGAGAGAAAATACAAAGAAAGAAGGGAAGAATAGATGAGAACAGAGAGAGCTAGAGAAGAAGAGAGAAACATAGCAGAGAGGGGAAGGTAGTGCAAGCATCTGGGTGAGAAGAAGCTAAAGCAGAAGGCTAGAGCTAATGCAGGAAGCTTGAGAGGGGTAAGAGACCACCACCTTCACACTCAATCGATCCTTTTTTGCTTATATCGATTTGTTGCTCTACTTCTTGCTTATTTATTGAACTTATTACTTTGTTAGCTTAACCAACTACTACTTTGTTATATTTTCATAGTTCATTTAGTATTCACTATTTTACTGCTTTAATACTTCTATTCATAGTAACACGGGGCTGAAGCGTATGGAGATGATGAATTATGTTTATGTTCTGATGGGCTGGTCTCTTTTTGATGAGAATTAATATAGGTATTTTAGTTGACTATGAATGATTAAGTTACGAATTTGTTGTCTTATTTATTTCTGTGGTTTCTGAGCTGAATGAATGTAATAGAATGACCAAACTTTGCATCATTTTTAGTATTAAATGAAGAACTGAGAGGAGAAGTTTAATACAGAACAAGAAACTATGGACGTTTAGGTTAAGAACTAGAAATATATTAACTTAAGTGGTAATTAGTAGTCGGGTTTTTGTAATTAATTCGGATAATAACTTGTTGAATACAAAATTTAAATTAGTTCATTATTTGTAACATCTCGTTCCCATACTAAGAGTTAGAACCTTAAAATTCAGTATATGTGAGATCAATGAGAAATTAAGGGAAAAAATTGCATTTTATGCTCATGCATAATGTTAGCATACACACATGTGAATTTGATTTTTGCACATTAAAATGACAGTACATGCATTCATTGACATATTGTAGGCATAATTGATTTGTAGATGTGATTATTTTTGGAATTGTGAATTGTATGTGCTAAGTATTGACTTGGAAAGTATACTTATTGACTCATAATTTTTTAGTGAAAATTTGGAAATTTTCTAAATTTTAAGGGTATTTTTGGACTAGGAAAATTGCCAATAGCAGAACAATTAATGAATAGTAGTAGAAATAAGGATCAAATGTCAATGGAAACTTTTATAAATGACTTTTGGGATTTAATGACTTATGTCATTGTAAATTGGGAGACAATTGGAGTAGAAATTGGAGATAAAATGGATTAGTCATTAAAGTGGACCAAATGGAACCATGGGGAAGTGACATATGTCATTTGCCATACCAAATGTTAAGTCACGAAATTATTAAATGGAAGACCATATTGTGGTCTTTCTCTTATCACTCACGACACTAGCTTCATTTCTTCATCTGCTTCATTTTTTTCTTCATCTTTCTCTTTTCACGACACTCTCTTCTCCAAGCCACAAGTTGAACCTTACTTTCTTCCATTACTATCCATTCTATTTTCTTCATTTCTTACTAAAGACCTAACCCTACCACCCTTGAATGGTGATGCACGTGTGAGAGAAGAAAGCTAGGGTTAAGAGAGAGCTTGAAGAGTTTGAAGATCTTGAAGCTAAACAAGTAAGTATAAGCATCACTCTTGTTGAATTGATGAATGAAACATGTTTTGATGATAGTTAAAAGTTAAATGTTCATAAAATGAGGATCGGTTCATGATGAAACGTGGATGAGAAATGGGGATAGATTCATGTCTTGGTTTTGTGTTTTGATGGAAAATAGATTAGGGAATGACATAATGTTGGATTGGGTGAGTGAATGGTGTTTAATGGGTGCTGGAAAAATGTAGGTTGTAACATTTTCCATCTGATTATGGTTTAGTTCTTTAGCTATATCTTTTTCTCTAGTTATCCAAATGAGATGATTCTTAAATTGAGTAAACTAGAGACATATGGCTACATTTTTCGTGAAGAAGTCGAATTCAAATTCTGTTTAGACGAACCTCAAAATCTAACTTGAAGTTAAAAAACTAGGTACGTTTCTGTCGAAGTTCGCCCCGTTGAACTTGAAGGTTAGCTAGGATTTCTTTTGTTTAAAGTTCACTGCGGCCAACTCTAGGTTTAGCTGCAGCAAACTTGTGAAAATTTTGTGAGAATTCCTCTCAAGAGGAGTTCGTCGCGGCGAACTTTTCTTTGCACTGAACATGTATCGGTATTTTAGGCATATCTTCTTCTTTAGTTATCTAAATGGACTGATTCTTGATTTGGAATAAATTAGAGACATAGGACTACAAATAATTTGAAGAAATAAAATTTTGAATCTTACTTGAAGAATTTAAATTTCTGGGTGGAAGTTGAGTATAAGGCACTATCTCAGAATAAAAGCAGTCCAAAAATATTTGGAAAATAACTTTCACACTACTAAACCAAATTGAATGATTTTAGTGTCATTCGAAACTTATGAGATAGAAGGACAATTTTTAAAAGAAATTGTTCCCAAATTACTTCATTTTCATTGTCTAAATGATTAAGAACGATATAATCAAAAGTTAGTGTTTCGAGAAAAATCTGAAATGATTCATTGGTTTGCAAAATTATATTCTAATGATTTTATTGAGGAATAAACCATAAGTATAAATGGTACTTATACGAGTTTGGGAATATGAATGTTTACG
>JAOQMP010000210.1:10681771-10692420 GCA_027563575.1 Erythroxylum pedicellare
TTAAGAATGTGTCAATTAATGATTTAAGCTTTTTCAATTTTACCAATTTTGATTATCAATTTTACAATTTTACATTTAATTATTAATTTCACATTTGGTTATCAATTTTACATTTAGGTTTAAATGTTGATTATCAACTTTTAATTTTAAGTTTTAACAATCAATTAATCAACTTCAACAATTTAACTTTAAACACTAGTCCCTCACCCTCACCTCACATCACCTCACGGCCATAACCAAATTATCATTAAATAAAATACATGTACAATTAAACTCAACATCTCAAATTCTCATCTCAAGCTTAATTGCTCAAATTCAATCTCATTTATCAATAATTCTTAGCTAATATCATCGTAAATCACAAGCCAAAAAATTTATACAGTCAGCATTCAACTTCGAAAATCCAAATCCAGTTTTCAGTTCAACATTCACAAAGTCATTCATGATTTTCAACTTCAATATCCATTCCCAACCAAAATCCAACATCCACGCAAAATTTGTTACCCAAATCCACCATCCAATCCAACATCGTATGTTCAAAAACACAACACAAAACTTCTTACCCAAATCTGCCATCCAAATCGAACATACACAACATAAATCCATCATCCAACAGACCAACAATATCAAAGACTCAAAATGCAATGAAAAATGAAAAAAATCGAAAAACACACACCTAAACAATCGGGTCTTCGGGTTGATGTCGGGTCGTGTCTTGGTGGTGTGTCGGACGGTGTGGCTGCGACGGATGGCGACAACGTGCTGCAGAGGAAGGAGTGATGGCTAAGGTCGAAGGAAGAGAGAGAGATCACGAGGAGTGATGGCTCCAGCCCAGGTCGAAGGAATGAGTGATGGCGGAGACATTGATGCGAGGAGGAGACGGCGAGATGGCTGAGGAGGAGATGGTGACTTCGCGAGGGAGAGAGAGAGATCACGACTAGAGAGAGGAGTAGACAGAAGAATCGGGGGGGGGGGGGGGTAATTTTAGGGTTAAGTTTCGAAAATTGCAATTTAGTCCTTGCAATTTCTGAAACTTATGGTATCGGCCGAAATTTTTTGTACCGACCTATAAACGTCGATATCGACTGATAATTTAGGTCGGTACCGTCATTTACTGATTTCGTATCATTTTTTAGCAGGTACGGTACCTTCCGATTGGTACTGGCCGGAACGATATGAAATTTATAACTCTAGAGAAAATAAGATTTTTGTAATACAGTTTAACATAAAGTTGGAGAAATCGAAAACTACAAACAAAGATGATATAATTTGGATCAGAAAGGTATCATCCTAGTTTGCTACACTCTATTTTTCCATTCATATTAGTGAGGTATTAAGTATACGTGATTATATTGGATCTGTATCATACATGACATATGCATTTGATACTTATCAGTATCGAAAGCCTTTTCGAATAGAATGATGGACTTTCATTATCTTTGGATCAAGTGTTTTGTTTTAAAACTTAGTCGACTAATTAAGTAATGTGACTTAACTAAAATTTTAAACTAGAGTCAAAACTACAATTAATGCCTTTCAAAACTACAATTAATGTCTGTCTAAAGGGGAGAATGTTGGACAATTTTGTCATTTTCTATAAAGTTGGACAACTATTAATTGCATTTTTTGGTTTTCAATTAATTATTAGTTAAGTTACGTAATTTGATCCAGATAAAGATAATAAAGTGACTTAATAAATGGTCTGAATCAATGGGTCAAAGTTTAGGTAAAAAATAGATCTCAATTAATGTGGACCGGACCTATATCGGCCTTGTGATGGAGAAGTCCGATATGGAAGCTATATATAGATTAAGATATCCTGCAATTGCTCATATTAATCGTAAGCATAAGGAATTTCTAACTTGTTAAGAGAGCTTACGTATTGAGAAAACTGTAGAAAGACTTAAACCTTATGTCGAAAAACACTTTCCGTAAAAGTCCTGGAAGATTCATGATCGTTTAAAGCTCAGAATCGGTATCAAAATCAAAAATAAAACCAAAATCAGGTATTTTACATTACCTTCATTTTTAATCATTTCATGTTTAATCCTGTGTACATAATAAAGTCTGCATTACGTATTAAATAAGATCACAAGTTCTGTACCAAAAAACTTGACAAGCCAACCTCCAAGCCCCATGGTGACCACATCCGCCAGTGGATTCACAAGTCCCGTAGTCTCGCTTGTTCCCCAAAGAGGTTCGAAGACAGGCAAGGAGTAGAAGTTTTCACGTCAGAGAGCCCACTCCGAGAATATCGTGCCTAGGCCAAATCAAGTGCAAGCAGAATAAGCAAAAGGTGATGACAAAACCACAGGAAACAACATTGTTGTTCTGTCCTAAACCGATAATAAAGATGTTCAATGACAAGCAACAGCGAAAAGGTAGGTTTGATGATATCCATCGTGACAAACAATATACTGCTGTAAAGGTTGTCCCATCTTTAGGGCAATTGAAGCGGTTTCCAAGTACATGTGGTGGCTTACAAAACTGACTGGAAGGCTCCGGCTGAGGTGGACGAAGAGGCATGAGACATAAAAATTTGCTGTCTAAATGATGACGAAGATGGTGAAAATGTTGTTATAGCTTGTGCCACTCGTAGTAGGACGATGGGGACATGGCGGCAGAACCAAGAAAACTTATGCAGGAACCGCAAATTCCTAGGTCGATTCAACGGTGCAACGATTGATATATTGTCAACATCTATGCACAATTGATTTATTCATTTACTCTTGGTCTAATCTAATAATTCGTATGTTCATTGTGATGATCATTGTGTTCCCTTCATTGCCACGTTTCCGATAAGACAATTAGTACGTGGCTCGAGTAGGTGTGCCTACACAAGCCAAAGGGAATATGAAATTTCAGAAGCTAACATCGGGGCAGGTAAGCAAATGACAGGTAGTTGCGAAGTGCCTCATGCTATAAGTTGCAAGAATTATGGGTAATAATGAATCTGATCCAATACAAGCTTTTCTTTTCAATTTTCGAGATTTACATATATTCGAAAATTTTAAGTTCTTAATTAAATTTTGAATTAAATAATTTTAATTTAATTTAATTTAACAATTTAAAATTAAGATGAATTTTAAATTCAAATTCAATTTAAAGTTTAAAAAATATTTTTAAACTCAAGTTTGATTTGAATTACAATAAAATAAATTTATTTAATTTGAGTACTTCCAAAAAAGCTAATATGAGTTCTAAAAATCAAATCATTCACTTCTAACGATGGGATTTCATATAACTCAGGTTTTGATATTCTCTTCAGGGACGTCCTAATTTTGAAGATATTTGAATAAAGTACCAATAGAAAATAACATGGTTGGGGGTTTTTTTTTTCTCATTGTTTAATTCACACTTTGGATTGATTTTGAAGTTTGGAATTCATTCCCATCCGATACGTAGACCATGTGAGGGCAATTCTTAGATTGATGCCTTGTTTGTGGGACAGGGTGGGAGAGTGGGCATGAAGGAGGATTGGCATCTAGAGGGCTTTCTGCTTTTGACACCTTCCCATTTAAGTTGATTTCTTTTAGCAAATGGAAGCTTTCAATATTTACTTTTTAAGACTGCATATGTACGCCTCATTTGCTCCCTTATTATATTGTAGTTTCCCAATTTAGATTCTTGTAAAATCATATCAATTGTCTTCTGAGTTAACCTTGAATAGATGCTACTTGCGCTCTAGTACAAAAAATTTATAATTGCGACATTGGGAAAGTTTTCAGTTTTCACCTTTAAACCTTCTGGGTTCAGACTTAAATAACCGAAATGTACCATCCTAAACAAGCGTGAACCTGACAGATAAAGCTCAAGAGAATGACAGAAGCTCAAAAAGGCTACTGGTTAGTGGATTATGGCAACAGTACACAATTGTAACTTGCACGAACACGCGGTTACTAGTAGTAACCCTCCTAATTATTACAGTTTCTACTGACAACGGCCATTATTGGCAGAAAACTGACCCATCTCAGCTACAAAATATCAACATTTCATACTGACATCTCTGTTATGCTGCCCCCATCGTGTCATCAGTCTTGTCCTATCAACCCCACCGCCTACCCCGCCACTCAGAACTTGTAAAGATCAAATCTTTGTTGATTCAATTTTCATTTCCAGCAAGTCCCGCCCACAATTTTGCTTAAACTGGGTTTGTTTCAATTCAATTTCAGATTCAAGGGTGTTATAGAATAATGGCTAATTGTAATCCCCATCAAATTCCACCTACATGCAAACCAACTTCTCTAAACTCTCTATGACAAGCAAAGCAATCTCGAGATCCGCTCTTTCGTTCGCCTTGTCCCAAATCCTGTCACATTCCTTCCTTGCTTCTGATTTCCTTCTCCCTGTGTGTTTTCTCCACAATTCTCTCCTTTTCCTCTGTAAATTTTCCTACTCTTTCTTTCAGTCGCACTCACTGTACCATCCAAAACCCATTAGCCAAAACTCAATTGCTCTCCTTCTCTTCCCTTGAACAATCAGTTACACGGTTTTTGCCGTGGCAAAGAAAGAAATAAAGAACCAATCTTTTTAATGGCTGATGCTTCTAATGGCGAGAAGGTCATCTACCTTCACGGTGACATGGAGTTGGTTATCATTGAAGCTCGGAACTTGCCCAATATGGACATTGTCTCCAACCGTCTCCGCCGTTGTTTGACTGTATGCAACGCCTGCAGAACTCCCTCCGCCTCCGACGGTGACCGTGAGGGAGACCACGGCCATGATACTGACCAAAGAATCCACACCCACCGTCATGTCGTCACCAGTGATCCTTATGTAACCGTAGTCGTCCCTCAGGCCACCGTAGCAAGGACGCGTGTCTTAAAAAACGCACGAAACCCCAAGTGGAATCAGCGCTTCTGCGTACCTCTCGCACATCCAGTGATCGATTTGGAGTTTCATGTGAAGGATAACGATCTCTTTGGAGCTGAGCTTATGGGGATAACCACAATCTCCGCTGAAAAAATTGCTTCCGGCGAGTTAATTCACAATTGGTTTCCTATTATCGGGTCCTCCGGGAAACCGCCGAAGCCGGACACTGCACTTCATTTGCAGATTAAGTTCACGCCGGTGGACAAAAACCCGCTTTACAAACATGGTGTCGCAGGTGATCCCGACCACCTTGGAGTGAGGAACACTTACTTCCCTTTGCGGAAAGGAAGCACCTTGACGTTGTATCAAGATGCTCATGTGCGAGACCATGACTTGCCGGAGATTGAACTTGATCATGGAAAACTGTACAAACAACATAACTGCTGGGAGGATATTTGCTATGCAATATCAGAAGCTCACCACATGATCTACATTGTGGGTTGGTCGGTATTTCATAAAATTAAGTTGATCAGAGAGTCAACTCGGCCATTGCCTCGTGGTGGGGATTTGACTCTTGGGGAGCTGCTTAAGTATAAGTCAGAGGAAGGAGTACGAGTTCTGTTGCTGGTTTGGGATGATAAGACATCCCACGATAAATTTGGTTTCTCGACGGTGAGAGTTCTAATCGTCCTTGCAAACTTGATTCTTTTTTCGTGTTGCTTTTACTTATTATATGCTTGTTAGTTTGTCTGTTGTTTTGAAGAATAATAAAAGAACCAAATAAACCCTTTACTGATGGAGTGGTTGGGGGAGACTTAGAAAAGGTTCTGACAAATTAGATTAAACTTATAGTGTGTGCTGGACAAAGTACAACGTCAAAAACTCAAAAGGAAATGGAATTGAAGAGAGAACCAAAGTTAAGAACTGTACAACAGTTCCTGCTTTTGTTTTCGCTGTTTTCACAAGTGGAATCGGATTACAGTTGGATTGTATAACGAGGGGAACTTTGAATTTCTTGGTGACTATTTTTTTACATTTCAGCCATGTTAGTGATAAACACTTGTCTAATTTTGAAGTGTCATATATGTAGGCAGGAGTGATGCAGACGCATGATGAAGAAACCCGAAAGTTTTTCAAACATTCATCTGTTATCTGTGTATTAGCTCCTCGTTATGCCAGCAGTAAGCTTAGCTACATTAAACAACAGGCAAGTTCTTTCCATTGTTCTACTTTTTTGTTGCCTTGTTCATAGCTTTCCCAAAGTTGTATACTAATTCGGGCATAGTGTGCATATTGATTAGGATGATTCTTGTGATGCCTACAAGCATTTTGATTTTAATTTCCTTTGGCCATAAAAATTCTCGTTATTTTTTACTGCTGACTGAATAACTTTGTTTCATTTTCTTAAATTTGAAGAGTAAGATTTAGTTAATTGAACAAGTTGATGATATTATTCTCATGTTTCCGTTCAGGTTGTTGGAACCCTTTTTACACATCACCAAAAATGTGTTCTTGTGGACACGCAATCATTTGGCAATAATCGGAGGATAACTGCATTTTTAGGAGGCTTGGACCTTTGTGATGGCCGATATGATACCCCTGAGCATCGATTGTTTCATGATCTAGACACTATATTCAAGGATGATTTTCATAATCCTACATTTACTGTAAGTCATTTATCTGCCAAACTATTCATCTTACTTATGGAAGTCTCTTCGAAAACTTTGTTTTCCTGAGATTAGCTACACTTCAAACTCTTCTGTGGCACTTTTCTTAACGTATAGTTGTAATCCAACCTTTTGTTGTGTGTCTCGACTTTTAAGTTGTTAACAGAACATATCCCCTCCTTTTAAGTTATTTTAAAAACCATCTTAGTGTAGAAACTAGTTTTTTAAATTTAGTTATCTAGGATACTAAATTCTTCGCAGTTCTTATCCATTTAGCCCACGAACTGTAACACCTTGCTACATCTTAACATGTTTTGATCATCTGGATTTTGCTTGTAAAGGCTGGAACAATAGCACCAAGGCAACCATGGCACGACTTGCACTGCAGAATTGATGGACCTGCTGCATATGATGTTCTAATAAACTTTGAACAACGTTGGAGAAAAGCAACAAGATGGAAGGAATTTGGACTACGTTTTCGTCAGACTTCTCATTGGCATGATGATGCATTATTAAAGATAGAACGGATTTCATGGATACTAAGTCCTCACTTCACTGCAAAGGATGGCACTATAATAGTTCCAAATGACGATCCATCTTTATATGTGTCAAGCGAAGATGATCCTGAAAGCTGGCATGTTCAGGTTGTATAAAGCTTTAAAATTGAAGAGAAATTTTATCCCCTCATTGTTGATTTACTTTTGAATTATGTACTCTGTTGTAGATTTTCCGGTCTATTGACTCGGGTTCACTGAAAGGATTTCCGAAAAATGTTGACAAGTGTCAAGCTCAGGTTTATGTACAACTTTACAAGCTTCTTTTTTCTTTTCATTATCAGTGGAATCTAGTCTATTGAAGAAAGATCTCTTTTGCAGAATCTCACTGTTTCAAAAAATGTAGTGGTAGATAAAAGCATTCAAACTGCATACATCCAGGCAATCAGATCTGCCCAGCATTTCATATATATTGAGAATCAGTATTTTCTTGGATCATCATTTGCATGGCCATCATACCAAAATGCAGGTCAGAGTTTCAACTTTAACTGCTCAAAGTGCTTTTTATCCACTAATTGTTTGTTCTATTGCAGTTGAGATCTAAATGCTCACACCTAAAAGGATCTGTATGAATGCCATCAATACACCTTGGAAATTAGGTAGCAAAAAGGGATTAACATTTTTTAGTTATACTTGCCGTATTATGAGCAGGAGCTGATAATCTAATACCTATGGAGTTGGCATTAAAGATTTCCAATAAAATTCGAGCAAATGAGAGATTTGCAGTGTATGTTGTGATACCAATGTGGCCAGAGGGAGATCCAAAGTCTATTGTCATGCAAGAAATTCTATTTTGGCAGGTAAACATTCTCAAATTATATTGCTGCAAACATTGTTTTACAGATGCAAACAAATGAATAGCTGATGAGTTACTTTTGAAGCTGATGATTATATCAATTTTAGGTTTTTCTTTTGTTGTGGCTTGTTAACATTGGCTTCACAGTGTTAGAGAAAGAATGAATCTGGAACAACTTTGAT
This sequence comes from Erythroxylum pedicellare, assembly GCA_027563575.1. Classification (NCBI taxonomy): domain Eukaryota; kingdom Viridiplantae; phylum Streptophyta; class Magnoliopsida; order Malpighiales; family Erythroxylaceae; genus Erythroxylum; species Erythroxylum pedicellare. The sequence continues at coordinate 10,689,783 of JAOQMP010000210.1, forward strand.
TCTGCTTTCAATTAGCATGTGCTGAAAGCACAACTTCAATGTATATTGGTTAAAAAAAAGTTGAGGAGCTTCATAAGTGAAAATGTGTCCCACCACCTTTGCTGTTATTATTAAGAATGCTGGAACGAACGCACTTTACAAATGGATGAGACATCTATAGGTTAGTTTTTTTCATTTTAGTGTATAATAGGATTGAGAATAATGACTCAATTTTATGTTGCATCTTGAAGCAGCTTCCTAAGAGTTAGCCAATTGTCACAAATGAATAGGCCCATATTTTTTAGAGTATTAATTTTATTTTATACATCTTGTTGTGAGAAACTTGGAGTAGTTTTGTCATTATATTTTTTAGGATATCCATTGTAAGTCAAACAATATGCTAAATTTGGATTCCTGACATTTACAAATTGCTTTTTGACAGAGCCAAACAATGCAAATGATGTATGAAATTGTGGCCAGTGCGCTTAAGTCAATGCAATTAGTAGATTCACATCCCCAAGATTACCTCAATTTCTATTGCCTCGGCAAACGAGAAAAAAATCCTATTGGATTGTCAAACACTAACGGTGATATGGTATTTCTTTTGTTCACTTTGGTCTATGCTAGTTTTCTTATTTACAGTCATTACATAATCTTTACATCTCCATGGTGTGTGGCCTCATTAACTAGTGCCTTAGCTCATCTACTTGTTCTAAAAAGAGTGTAGTATTGAAATGTGATGTTATCTGTTGTTTATGCCCTATTCTTTTTCTTTTCTTTTATCTTGTTGTTTCTTTTTTCCAATATTCCGAGGTGTTTGATCATCATCTTGAAGGAACCACTGTTTGGAAGGTTTTTGTTTCCATTTTCCTTTACCTTATATCCTTTCCTTGGTGTTAATTGCTTATTGAAAGGCTCCATAGTATGTGCGATTGTGCGCAGTCTTTGCATATTCTTAGATCAATCCTGCTAAAATTGCTAATAATAGGGTATCATAAAGTTGTTACCTCATTCGTGTCTCATCTAGAATCATAAGAACCATGCTAAACACAAGGGCATCTAGTGGCCCAAATTGTCTTATTATTTAACCTTTCAGTCAGTTTATATTGGATATACCTCAACTTGGAAACTTGGCCCTATGGTTTTAGACTTTGCAAGTTATGAGTTGTATCTAGGCATGTATCCTCAAGGCATCTTCATCTCAAATTCTTGCATAGAGGCTCATTGAAAGAAGCTACATCAGGTGTTCCACATGAACTTGTTGGCCTTATGTCAAGTCTACTTGTTGGACTTATGATGGAGTCACTAGGTGGCAAATACTTTAAAACCAAGTATATGTGAAAATCACATTATTTGGACTAGTAATGTTGACTTGGGGATTGTACTACTTGGGGAGCAAGTTTTTTTACTATAAATAAGAGTTAGGGTCTTCATTCTTTTTATCCAACATAAGACAATAACTCTTTTGTCTTATATCAAAATTTTCTTCTAGCTATAAAATCTCTTGCCTTTGGCTGTAGTTTTGCCTCTTATATTTAGGAGGTTTTTTCACCTAAATTCTTGTATTAATTATTTATACTTGACCCAAATAATCAAAGGATTTACCTTATCAAAAGAAGTTGTATATACCTATAATGAGGAAGAAACCAAAAGATACGAATGAGTATGAGCTATTAAACTGACAAGCACTTGGTGTGATTTGGTTGATGTGGCAAGGAATGTTGCTTTTGGCATTGCCAACTAGAAAACAATGATGGTTTGATGAAAACTTTATCAAACATGTATGAGAAGCCGTTTGCCTCAAACAAGATACATTCGATGCATCACTATTCAATTTGAAGATGGTCGAGGGTGCTTATGTGATCGATCACATCAATGAGTTGAACGTGATCACTACTCAATTGAGCTCAATCAAAATTGAGTTTGATGATGAGGTAAAAAGATTTAATTTTATTGTCTTCCTTGCCTAAAAGTTGGGAGCTAAGCTATAAGTAGCCTTCCAGAAAAGAAAAGTTAAAACTTCAAAAGAAATGAGATTTGATTCTTAGTGAAGATGTTTGCAAAAGGGAGACGAGTGAGGCTTCAAGTGATACCTTGAGTACAAAAGGTAGGGCTTGAAGCTATCAATGGGGTAATAACCATGGAAAGTTGAAGTTTAGAGGCAGAAGCAAATCAAGACCGACAATGTTCTTATTTGGTGGAATTGCAAAGGAAAGGGACATAAAAACCAGAATTGAAAGGCTTTAAGAAAGAAAAAGAGTCAAAGGAAAAGGAAAAGGAAGTGAATGCAGCTTTAGGATAAGAAGATGCTTTAGTCTTGAGCATCAAGGGCCTACTTGAATCTTAGACTCTAGATCTAGCTGCCTCTTTCACTCTATTCCTTATAAAGAATTTATGCATAACATTCCTTAAAAAAGAGAGAGAGAATTTATGCATAACTTTGTGATAGGTATTTTGGCAAGGTTTATTTGGTCGATGATGAGTCATTGAGATCATACGTAAAGGTTTATTCAATAGGTCAGTTGGATAGTATTGGCTATAAAACAATATTTGGGAATGGTTCTGATAGGTTCCAAAAAAAAACAGGTATGGAAAATGTATGTTTTAGATTGATTTTTCTTTCTGTCAAAACGCCCGAAAAATCACAAAACATTCATTA